>PVKU01003448.1:0-178705 GCA_004027475.1 Anoura caudifer | reverse complement strand
AGCAATTATAAGGGGTAACATGTTCTATGCTATGTGGGGAAAAGTATATAAAAATGTCAAAATACTAGCAATAAAAAGACTATAAACGTCATCCTTATGTCCAGTCAGGAAATGAAAGATCGTTGTACAGCCTGTGCTTTGAAAAAGTTAAAGTGCTCTATGAGTTAAGACGTTGTAGGATCAGGTCATTACTACTTCCCAGAAAGGAGAAGGGGGAGAAAGTGCACACAACATAAAAGTGGTTGTTTTATAACTTTCTTTCCATTTCTTTGTACGTGGGCTTGCATGGGGAAAATAAAGGCAGACAGGGTTTCTCTCACGCTGCTCTCAGCGCAGGCAAGCTCCAAACCAAACCTCAGCGTGGTCCCACATGCTCACCTTCCTTCATCGTGTGTTCTGAACGTAGTCTAACCTTCGCTGCGGTGCCCCCTTCCTCTTCAAGGGTCCAGGGCTGTGGACCCCACCTGACCTGCCTCCCAGACAGCCCTCTCTCCCTGTCCTTCCCTCCCTCTCTCTCCCTGTCCTTCCTCACCAGCACTCTGGAGACTTGCTAGGTCACTTGCCAATTAGATCAATGATGTAAGCTGAACATTTCTCATTGATAAATAACAAAGTGTGTTATCCAGCCTAGGAGACACTTCATTTTAATGCCTTATGCCAAAAAGACCTTTCTGGCAAGGCCAATAGAGAAAACCTCTGTGGATGTTTGAAATTTCTCCATTTAACCTTTTTTCACAAATTCCTGAACCCTCCCAAACTCACCCAAGACTTAGACTTCCAATCTCACTCTTAGTTCCACCAGAAATAAACCATAAAGTACCAGATCTTAAATCTTGAGATTCCCTTATCTTAAACATGCCTTCATACATTAAAAAAATGTATGTTTTTGACTTCCGGCCAAGATGGAGGCATAGGTGGACACACTGTGCCTCCTTTCACAACCAAGATTAAGGACAACAAAAATATAGAACCAAAAAAAAAAAACCCAACCAGAACAGATTGAAAATTGAATTGTATGGAAGTCCAACAACGATTCACCCAGACCAGTGAGAGGGGCAGAGTTGGCGGCCAGTGGAGAGGGGTCACAGCAGGAAAAAGCAATGGCTAGTGGTCCTGGGCACACAGGCAGCGGTCAGCACACCCCAGGTGCACAGGCAGCAGTTACCGAGTGTGGGGAGGCAATGAGCAGACCGAGTGAGGCTCACAAGGCGGCTGACCGCGGTCACACATTAGTGCACAGATAAACCAGGTGAAAATGAGTAGCAAGACAGACTGTGCAATGCAGAGCCCCAGTGCCAGGAAATAAAGCCTAAAAGCACTGATTGAAAACACTTGTGGGGGTTGAGGTGCCAAGAGAGCCTCCCAGCCTCACAGGAGAGTTCATTAGAGAGACCCACAGGGCCCTAGAATGTACAAGCCCACCCACATGGAAATCAGTGCCAGAAGGGTCCAATTTGCTTGGGGAAAGTGGCGGAAGGGACAGGAATCTGAGAGAGAGTGGAGCAAGCCCCATTGTTCCCTCTCAGACCCCGCCCCCACATCCAGCATCCCAACCCAGCGACTGGGTTGCCCCACCCTGGTAAACACCTAAGGCTCTGCCCCTCACTATGTAACAGCCGCGACCAGACCAAGAAAAAAAAAACAAAACAAAACCAAAAATGGCTCAAATGGGAGAACAGATCAAAGCCCCAGAGCTAATTCATCTAAGCAACGAAAAGATAGACAAACTATCAGATGCACAGCTCAAAGCACTGATAGTCAACCTATCAGATGCACAGTTCAAAGCACTGGTGATTAGGAAGCTCACAGAATTGGTTGATTTGGATTGCAAATTAGATGAACAAATGAAGGCTACAATAAGTGAAATGAAGAAAAATGCACAGGGGATCAATAGTGATGGGAGGAAAACTGGGACTCAAATCAATGAAGTGGACCAGAAGGAAGAAAGAAACAACCAAACAGAAAAGAATGAAGAAACAAGAATTCAAAAAAATGAGGAGAGGCTTAGGAACCTCCAGGACATCTTTAAATGTCCCAACATCTGAATTATAGGGGTACCATAAGGGGAAGAGGAAAAGAAACAAGTGGAAAACTTATTTGAACAAATAATAAAGGAGAACTCCCCCAATCTAGCAAAGGAAATAGACTTCCAGGAAGTCCAGGAAGCTCAGAGAGTCCCAAAGAAGGTGGACCCAAGGAGGAACACACCAAGGTATATCGTAATTACATTAGCCAAGATTAAAATGAAGGAGAGAATTCTAGAAGCAGCAAGGGATAGGGGCACAGTCACCTACAAAAGAGTTCCCATCAGACTGTCAGCTGATTTCTCAAAAGAGACCTGACAGGCAAGAAGGGTTTGGAAAGAAATATTCCAAGTCATGAAAGGCAAGGACTTACATCCAAGATTGCTCTATCCAGCAAAGCTGTCATTTAGAATGGAAGGGAAGATAAAGTGCTTCTCAGATAAGGTCAAGTTAAAGGAGTTCATCATCACCAAGCCCTTATTATATGAAATGTTAAAGGGACATATCTAAGAAAAAGAAGATAAAAAATATGACAGTAAAAAGATAGCAAACTCACAGATATTAACTACCACACCTAAAACAAAAGGAAACTAAGCAAACAGCTAGAACAGGAACAGAAACACAGAAATGGAGATCACATGGAGGTTTAGCAACAGGGGAGTGGGAGGAGGAGAGAGGGGGGAAAGGTACAGAGAATAAGTAGCATAGATGATAGGCAGAAAATAGACAGGGGGAGGGCAAGAATAGTGTGGGAAAAGTAGAAGCTAAAGAACTCATGACACATGGACATGAACTAAAGGAGGATTGTGGGTGGGAAGGGGTGTTCAGGGTGGAGGGGAATGATGGGGGAGAAATGGGACAACTGTAATAGCATAATCATTAAAATATAATTTTTAAAAAATGTATTTTTTTTGTTCAAGTTGGCCCTTGAACAACACAGGTTTGAACCGCATGGGTCATTTTATATGTGGATATTTTTCAATAAATATATAGATGACATTTCCTATCCCCATGTTTTGCATCCCTAAATTCAACCAATCACAGATGGAAAACAGTATTTTCAATCTGCAGCTGGTAATCCATGAATGTTGAGGTCCAACTGTATGAATTGTTTTATGTAAGTTTATATAAGGGATTTGAGCATCTTGATTGGTATTTGCAGGGAGTCCTGGAACCAATTCCCCATGGGTGCTGAGGGATGATTGTAGTTACATTTTTTGGGAGTCAAAAGTTATACACAGATTCTCTCAACAGTGCAGGAGTTAGCACCCCTAACTCCAGCATTGCTTGTGGACCAGCTATAAACTAACTAAAAGTTTAGCTCTGATGAGGCAGCTGGGTGGGTTAGAGAGTCATCATCCCATTGCACCAGCGTTGTGTGTTCGATCTGTGGTTGGGGCACATACAGGAAGCAACCAGTGAATGCATAAATGAGTGGAGCAAAAAATTGATGTTTCTCTCTCTCGCTCGCTCCTTCCCTCCCCCCTCTTGCCCCCTTCCCCCTCTCTCTCTCTAAATTCAATAAATAAAATAAAATTAAAAGTTTAATAAATTGAGTCTTTAGGTCTGAGTAGAATTTTTTATATATGATTGTACTAGTTTTCTATTTCTGTATAACACATTACCACAGAGAGACTTAAAGCAACATTGACTTATTTGCTCTTAGTTCTATAGGTCAGAAGTCTATGTAAGCTCAACTGAACCGTCTACTTAGGTTCCCATAGGCTGAAATCAAGGTGTCAGACTGACGGGGCTCTTATCTGAGCCTTTGGGGAAGAATCACTTTCAAATGCATTCAGATTGTTGGCAGAATTCAGTTTTTTTTGCGGTGGTAAGACTGAGGTCTTCACTTCCTTAGTGGCTGTCACTGAGGGACCACACGCAGTCCTAGATGCCACTCTCAGGTCCTTGTTCTACAAGTGCCTCCATGTCGACAACACAACTCCTTCACACTCTTCACCCTCAGGCTTCCAACCACCCTGAATTTTCCTTCAGCCACCTGCCAGAGAAAATTCCCTGCTTTTAAAGGACTCATGATTTGGTTGGTCCACTTGGGTAACCTCCATATCTTAAGGCCAACTAATTACCCATATTTTGCTGGGTATAATGTACACTTTGTTGCCCAAATTTTTGAGGAAAAAATAAGGATGTTCATTACACATGGGTAGTACCTGAAATTTCTTGCATCTGTTCTTGTGTTTTGTAATTATTTGTTACATAAAATTTCTTGTACCATAATATGTTAAAAAATAAATGCTAAAATCCATTTATAATACAAAAACCAAGTATGTAAATATTAATTAATTAGTTAATTAATTAATTAAAATGAAAGCTTTTTTCTCCTGCAACTTTGGACCAGAAACATGGGTGTACATCATACACAGCAGCACATTATGGCAAAACACAGGAGTAACGTTAGTTATATCTGGAAAATCCTCTTTTGCCATGTAAGGTAACATAACAGCAGGAGTAACATTGGGGGCAAAGTTCATGGGTTCCTCTTAGGATCTTGTCAACCATGGTGATCTTCAAGAAATTTGCTTATAATGCTTTTATAGTAACCTTCATTTTTGCCCCTTTTTAAGTAAGTGATTTGTATAGATATCTTGGCTGTCTCTAACAGACAGATAAATCTTTAGGGGAAATAAGATTTTTTTCCTCAATAAATTACTTTGGAAGAGAGATAGTTAAGACAAATACAAAAGCAAAATACAGTTGACTTTTGAACAATGCGGCAGTGGGGGCATTGACCCTCACACAAGTCAAAAATCTGAGTATAATATCTGACTCCCAAGAAACTTAAGTTTTCCCTTGGTATCCAAGGGGGATTCTTCCAGGACGCCCTCAGATACCCAGATCCATGGATGCTCAAGTTCCCTATATAAAATGGCATAAATCAATACATGCAGTTGGCCCTTCACATCCATGGACTCCCAATGGCAGATCAAAAACAGTGCAAGTATTTACTTAAAAATGTGCATATAAGTGGACACATGCAGTTCAAAGGTGTTAAAAGGTCAACTGTATAAGGAGGGTGATAAATTCGTTATGTCTGATCAGGTAGCAAAGAGATGAGTTGCAATTTACAGAGAGGCTTCAGAATTCTGTCTATGGAAATCAAATAATAAGAAGCTAAAAATTTGAGAAGGCTGAAACTTGAAAGACACGCATGATACTTTGGACTGTGAAACTAAATTTTATCCCAGATGAAAAATACAAGCTTGTAGCCTGCCAGGAATAAAGCTGCTAAAACCAAATTATAAGAAAGGACTTAAGGAGTTGGTCCTGTGCCTCAGGTAGTCTCTCATCCTTGAAGAGGTACCAAGGTGCTGCCCCCAGGCCACATTCCTTACCCTTGAGACAGGTTATTCAGCTAAGACAAGTGGAATAGGGAAACTGAGACAGTTAAATGGCCAAGCAGTGTGTAGCCATCTAGTAAATCCCCAAATCCTATCTTCTTTAACCCAGGACATAAGAGTAAATGGTTTTCACTTCCCCCCCCCCCAACTAGAGAGTAAATAGCTTAAATCCTCCTACTCTAGGAGACGGATAGCATAAATCCAATTAGTGCCATTTGTGCTGACCACACCCAGGGATAGATAAAGTTAGGGGAATAAACCTCTTTTTTGGTGCATCAGCATAAAGCTGATGAATATTCTATGGAGATGCTCCCCTAAGACCTCCCCTAAAATTCCCACCTCTAGAAAACAGATAAGAATCCTCAAGACCAAGACCCAGCACGGGCTCTCTCTAGAACCTGCCCACATTTCTCTTCCCTCTCAGGAGTGCAACTTTACTTTTTCTCCTAAACGGTAAGGGCCCCCATGAGACTTGCAAGCAGGGAGCATTGAGCATCAGCAGTTTGTCCCAGGCTTTGCCCCTGAACTCATCTCCAACACCCCCTTTTCTCTGACTTTTCAGTGAGCCAAAGCAGCCTCCCCACCTTGACTCACTTCTGCCACTGTGACTTCTATTTCTCAGTGAGTCCATGCAGCCCTGTGTGGCTCACTCCTTTCCTGGAACGTTTCCAGGGAGCCAAAGCAGAGCACTGTCTAGTCTCTCTCTTGTTGCTTCGTCCACCACAGCCCTTCCTCTGTTTCACTGCCCCTAGCTTTAACAAACATACTCTCAAAATCACCAGGACTCATGTTGTGAAATCTTTTCTGTCCAAAGTCAAGAACCCACACACTACTGGCCAGCCCGAGGCAGACCTGCTCCAGGCTCAGTTCCTGTCCAGTAACACCCTGACCTGGACCCTTAACCATCTTATGGTCCTAGTTTTTTTAACCAAACAAGCACAGCAGGCTCTCTCTCTTTTTCTCAGCTTTATAGTTGACAAATAAAGTGCACAAATGATGATTTGAGACATGTATACTTTGTGAAGTGATTACCACAATCAGGTTAATTAACGTATCAATCACCTCACATAGTTAAGTGTGTGTGTTGAAGACACTGAAGATATACTCTCTCAGACAATTTCAAGTATGCAATACTGTAGGTAGCATTACTACCTACAGTCACCAAGCTGTACGTTAGATCTCCAGGGTTTATTCTTCTCATAAGGGTTTGCACCCTTTGACCAGCATCCTCCCCATTTCGCTCACTCCCTTAACCCCCCACCCCCATCAACCACCCTTATGTTCTGTTCTATGGTTCAACTTCTTGTTGTTTGAGATCCTACATATAAGTGGGACCATACAGTTGCACTTATCTTGATGATAATCTGCTCCCTTCAGTCGAGGAACTGAGTGTGCAGCAATTTCCGTGTAAGCTGTCTCGTAGTTACTATGTTGCTTGGCACATGCTTTATTTAACATGTTGTAGATAAGAGAATCATCTTTATTAAATTTATACATCTGGTTTGTTAAATTTACAAGAGTTTTGTAAAAGTATACACATGTTAGATTTGTAAGTTTGACTTATTAGGTGTTTGAAATATTTGAATTTATCAAACTGGTAATGATAATTTGAATTGTCTAAGAAAATCTAGTTAATAAAGTTTCTAAATAGTGTTAACATTTAAGGGCTTAATCTAACAAATTTATAAGCTAAGCATTAAGTTAAAAATAAATTTAAGTGTTCAAAACTATCACAATATCAATCTCAAATATAGCGACAAGATTTGTGAGTTGAAAGTACAGCCTAAAGGCTATAACTTTTATAGCCTTTATAAAAGTTAGTTATAAAATATATACCTTTTATAAATGAAATATTAACACAAACATAAGGAACTATAAATATTATCTTCTGTGCCCCCAAAAAAGCACCTCTTGGGCACGAAAAACACAAGTATCATTTTTAAACACTGAAGAGCAAGGTGACGGCAATGGAGCTCCGTCATAATAGCTACTGCTCATTATGCACCCACTCCAGGTCCGTTCTGTGGTGTGTGCTGAGTTTGCTCATCTGTCTGTTTTTCTTTGACCATAGAGATAATATAAATAAAGTACCTTTCTCTGTAAGTGTATGTTGAATTGAGCTGATAATCTTTTTAAATTTAAAAATATTACTCCACATACTGGTTGGAATTTCCTTGGTCACAAGCATCAGAAAACTAAGTCAACCTGTTTTAATAACAGTAACAATGGCAACACAATAAGAGGAAAAGGATTTAGTGGTCAAGTCATGTAAGAAATCAAGGGAGAGAGGAAGTACAGTGCTTGGACCTCCCAGGGAACAAACTGTCCAGCTGCGGGGAGTGCAGGTTAACTGACAGCCCCCAGGTCCTGAGCATTCAGTGTCCTCTACCTGTGGTCCCCTGAGCTGGCACCACTCCCCTCCTGCACAGCCCAGCCAATAAGCACAGCAAGAACACCAGGACCTGGGCCTTTTTGCTCCATGGGGGGCTTCTCTAATGAGCAATCTTTGCGTAAAGCTCCCTGATGGGTTGGTAAGACTATATAATCTGCATCCACAGTCTAGGTCCTCACTGTGCAATCCTGTTTTGTACCCTCTTCTTTCATAGGTGTCAGACCTGCATCAAGAATCAAAGACTTTCACTACCCAGTATGTTCCTTCCTCCACCTTTCTCTGTCACCAGCGTAACCTTGGGCACTGGTAACTCCATCTCTGCTTCTGCCTACCGGAGGCCCAGAGTGGACATTTAGGCAAAGTTCAGTCCAGCAGTTAAATGATGCCATACAGCCCAATGTTGTTCTGTCTCTCTACTCTGCCTCCCACAGTGCCAGAGTCTCCCTAAGCTGTCACTCTTTATGACAGCATCTTGGACACATGCATTACCTGGAACTACCTGCTTCCTCATTCACAACTGGTGGAAGAAGGGAGCCTCTTTTAGCAGCATTCATGAGAGAGAAAATAATTTTCTTCTCTAGATGCAGCCCATCAAACATCTCCTTTCTGTCCTCTAAAGACAGTTTGAGTTATAATCCCATCCCAGCAGTCATGACTAGGGCCCATCCTCAGAGCTGCGGTGAAATTAATTCCAGCCAGTCTGCAAGGCTGGGAAGCCCTGGGTCTCATTAGAAAGGCTACAGGGAGAATGAACCCCAGGGATGCAACCACTGCACTTCCCTATGAGGCTTCTTTTTATGTAGTTTCTCATAAGAAGATGAAACAATTTGTAATACCCCAAAGGGAAACAGGTTTGAAATTGACTTCTACTGTAGTCCACTGGTCCTGACCTTGTGCAAGACAACAGGCAAGGCTGGCTGCACAAAGTACTTGTGTCTATGAACCACCTATGCAGGACCCTTCTTTTGCAATTTTGCAATTTCGGGGGAACAACACTTCTGCATAGTTAACAAATTTTTCTGTTTTCTCCTAACTAATTCTGAGCCCTAGACCATTAGGATATTTTCCTCTGAAGTACACAGTATACCCTAATTTACTTTGTTCCTTTAGGATTATTTTATCTGTTTTAGTTATTTGCAGCTACTTCATAAAAATGCTCACATACCAGTTAGGTTCTTAGCTCCAGATTAAAAGGGTAAGTATCTCTGAACACGACCCACACCACACCACAGGGTTAGGCCCCGGAGGACGCCGCTCCTACCAGCAATGGGCATAGACACCGGAGCATAACCCACTAATAACACAGGAGCTGAGTCCAAGAGCTGCCATTGGAACTGTGACCACTGCAGCTTCTGGAAGCTGGATGTCCTGTCACCTCTGCCTCAGACTTGCCAGAGTAGATTCTGGAGCGTTCTTTCTTCTTGAGGTCGTTGGGTTCCCATTAAAACAGGGACCCAATGGACCAGTGCATCTGATTAGCAGAGCCTACATCCTGAGCTCTGGCTGCACGGGAGGAGTGGGCAGAGATTTCTGTCTATCAATTTCTGCTTTTAAAATGGGAGGTAAACTCTGCCTTCACAAAATGGAAGATTCCAGACACTGGGTTCTTTGCAATGGTTTTGTTCTGCTAGAGTCTCCTGTATGTGATCCTCAGGACTTTATGAGAATTTCTTAGCACCTAAATCCTGTGAGAAAAGAATACACTGGCACCCAAATGCGTCAGGCAAGGACAGTGTCAGTCACAGCTGTCAAGAATCCCATTCAGTTGGGACTTTTTGAGGAAAGCTGGTTACCACATTAATAATAACACTTGTATTCTCTTTTGTTTTTGTTAGTAGGGCAAAAGCATATTGCCTTTATTAAAGCTAAACCCATAGATTTATACAGAGTACTTGCCTCTATTATCTCACCATTCCTATAAACATTCATCTCAGGAAGATTAAATTCAACTCAGCAAATGTTTATTCAGCTCATAATAAATGCAAGGCCTTGTGCTAGGCAGTAAGGGATGACAAATTTGTCTTAAATTGTCACTGTGGTGACTACCAAGTTGTTATTTTAATTCTTCATCATAGAATTGGGCATTAACTATTCATGATCTACTTTTATATTTCACTGTCAATTTTCCATTATTTCCAATTCTACAGAAGAACTCCAAAGTCTCTGCAATACATTTTTAGAGGTTAATCTTTACTGCAATTTCTCTCTTGCTCGTATCATGAATATCATTTTGGAATCAGGCAATATATATTTGAATATAAAATGCAACTGTTAAAGATGTTAATTATTAATATACAAAATGTACTACTGTTATTATTATTACGGCAAAGGAACATTAGAGATTCACAAGTGTAAGTATGTGTTTGAGGAGAAATACTGTTTGTGCTGGCGATAGTGGTAACGTGACACTCAGTAGGTGTTACCAGCAGATGAGCCTGAGGAGAAACTACTGACCAGAGCTCTGTGTTAACGTTGGAGCCTGTTTGGCTCCACACTATCTGAGGTGGATAAAAAGGTAAAGGTCATGATGCATCTTTGAACTGAGTTTTGAACTGACTTTCATTATCATCTTCATATTCAATGAGTCCTCACTTAATGTTATTGATAGGTTCTTGGAAACTGACTGAAAGCAAACCCATTTTACCACAGCTTAACACATGTAAGCTAGAATTAAGTTCCTGTGGCATGCTTCTGGTTACAAAAATATCACCAAATTTCTAAATAAAGGTCCAAGATATTCCTAACGTTAAACACGGCAATAAACATGAACTGTACATTCATTTAAGGGAGATTAATAAAAAAAGTATGAGAATTATTGTCCAACTTGCTTATTCCAATTCAGGTGGCCAGAGCCTGTCCCGGCAGCTCAGGACACAATTGTGGCTCACCCTGGACAGGATGCCCTCCCATCGCAGGGCCACTGTCACCTCCCTCAGACTGGGACAAGTCAGACACGCCCACTCACCTACCGTGCACATCTTTAGGACGTGGGGGAAGCTGGGGTCCCTGGAAAGAACCCACACAGACAGGGGGGAATGTGCAAACCCCATGCAGACAGTGACCACGGCCTGGGAATGGCTTTTTTTTCCCCCTCATCAACATTATAACAAAATGACATTATTCAAGGACGTGCCATATTTGCCACTTTGTGATCCATTCTGACTTCCCCAAAGTCAATCCCATAGAGGCCTTTCATGTTATTACGTACTCTCCAATCCTTTCATTTCTCCATCTGAAATCAAGTCTTGATCTCAGGGATGAGGAAATCACACTTTTTCCTTTAATTTCCAAAGTGGTGAGACATTAGCTGGGAATAAGTGAGTAGCGAATACAGAAGAAGTAATAGTTAAGACCTGCATCTCTGCAGTCAGACAATCCTGGGTTTCTCCCCACCAGCCATGCAGTTTTAGGCAATTATATAACCTCTATAAAAGCATAAACTTTCATCTCTAAAGAGGAACTCACAATAATACTTTTCACAAATCACTGCTGGTGTGGATTAGCTGTCACACTATATTTAAAGTTCATTGTTATACCACTTCTAGATATCTACCCAAGAGAAACAAAGACAGGTAATACCCCAAACCCCATACACGATGGGTTCTTTAAGCAGCTTTATTCACATTGCCAAACACTGGAAGTGACCCAAAATGTTTAGCACCTGTTGAAGGACTAAATAAAATATGGTACATCTGTACTGTGAGACACTAGTCAGCAGTATAAAAGAATGAGCCGCATGCAGTGGCATGCGTGAACCTCAAAAGCATTATGCTAAGTGGAAAGCGGCAGGCCCAAAAGGTTGCTTACTATGTGATTCCACTCATATGCCATTCCAGGGAGTGTGAAACGATAAAAACCAGAAACAATTCAGTGGTTGCCAGAGTCTAGGGGTGGGGGTAGGAGATTGGCCACAACAGGGCATGTGTGAACTTTGTACCATAGTGAAAATATTTTATATTTGGATTGGGTAGTATTTGCATGATTGTATTCATTTGTCAAAACTCATGGAACTGCATACTTAAAAGGGTAAATTTCCCTATATGCAAATTATAACCGTAATACCCTGACTAAAAAAAATGTCGCTAATGATACCATGAAAAGTTGATTAAAAATTTTTTTAGAAACCTCTTGAACATCATGCCTAGCACTAAGTACTTAATGTTATTTATTATTATTATTATTACTACTACTACTGCTATTGACAGCAGCATGGAAAAACTAATAAATTAAGGACTGTTCTATTTATCGTAGAACACAGGTTAGGATTTAATCTACTTAAGAGTGAAGAATTGTTTATGTTTCCATAGAGTCAATATTTTAACTCGGTAAGACATGTGGTGTAATGGCAAACCATGTGCGAGTCTGGAGAAACAGAGGAGAGGAAACTTCAGAGAGAAGAGGAAATTGGGAGAGCGGTAACCAACAGAGTTGTCCTGTCGGCTTCCACCATCAACTCAGGGCATGAGCGGTACCCCTTCTGGCCTCTCTTCTTCGTTTTAAATGAGATTTTTGTTTATTAATTTTCACTACATCTAGGAACTCAATATTTATCCGTTCGCTTTGAAGTGACAAGGTTGTAGGAGGCTGATTTACACGAACCAATCTCCGAAGGCATCGATGTGTCAAGGTGACATCAGTCGCCCACAGAGTTACGGCCCCCGCTGGATCAGCAGGGCCCTGTGCCCAGGTGTGGGCAGCCCCGCAGCATCTCCTCAGGGGCGGGTCTAAAGAGAAGCCCGATGGGGCAGGGCATGGGCACCAGGGAGAGCAGTTACTCCTGAAGGACACACAACCCGGCCAGAGGAAAAGCCCTGTCAGCCATTCCTGTTTCCATAATTCACCAGTCAGTGTCTTTGTTTATTGAACAGTGCAGGGTCAAAAAACTCAACCAACTAAATTTGAAACTCTCAGTGGCTTTATTAAGTGATTCATTCCACCCAGCAAATAGAAGGGCAATCTGAGGGACTGTACAAAATGGAAGGTTTTTATCTGGGAAGAAGGGTGGGGCAAGGAAGATATTAGCAAAAGAAAAGAAAAATTATTTGGGGGCCAGGACATCTTCTTCGGGGGGTGGGGGAGAGGACAGGAAGGTTTTTTACCGTGCAGCTTGCTTGTTCTCTCTGTGGAGGATGGAGAGGGCCCACGTGGCAGACTACTCCACGGGTGTTGACCGAAGGCTTCCGACGGGTTGATTAAGATCAGGGCCTGGAGGAGGCTGAGACCACACTTAGGTCGGGTGTTAAACCCAGGTTTCATACCACGGGCTTTCAGCGCGAGCTGTGCCATTTGGGGCCTGTGATTTTCTAACAGACACAATCACACCTGCTCCTTCATCCCTTAATTTTGCCTGTATTGTATTTGGAGTTCCCAAGGCACCTCCGGCCCTTACTGCGAGCTTTTATTTAATGTTACTTCTGTAGTTACTCTCCTCCTTTCATGGATTACTTTTGCTAGTTCAACAATCAAGGAATACTTTGATTATGCATTGCCCCGTAACAAACCAAAACTTAGTGGGTAAACAACGGCAACCATTTTATTACCAGTTCTCCTGCTTTGAGAGGTGGACTGCGCTCAGGTTTCACTCTCCGGGCCTGCTCTCCTGCCGTTGCAGGCAAATGGCAGCTGGTGCTTGGAGGCTCTGAATGCTGGCTCCTCACTTATCTGGCACGTAGGCTGGGAAAAACTCAGACAGCTGGAACTTGGAACTTCTAAAGGCCCTTAGGCATGTCTCTGTATCTCTGTGTGCCTCTCTGCACAGTCTCCTTAGCACGTCAGCATGAGGGTAGTTGGACCTGTTCCAGGGTGGCTCAAAAGTTCATGTCCTCAGCCAGAGGGAGCCAGGCAGAAACTGTGCTGCCATTTATCACTGTGATACTGTGATTTATAATAAGAAATATGTTATGTATATAATAAGAATATAGATTATAGATTATAATTATATTTATATATTTAACTGTTTTGTAATGAGACCAATTAAGGTGCCTTTATTAAGTCATTGAGGCAACTTTTGAAAAGCACCTAAGGATGGAGGCTGGTTTCCAGTTTGATTAGAGACCTGAAATTTTCAGTCCCACCCCCGAACTTCGAGGAAGGGAGAGGACTAGACTCTAAGTTCCATCACCAGTGACCAGTGATTGAATCCCTCATGCCGATAACATGAAGCCTGCAGTGAAACTTGAAAGGGTGGGGTTCTGAGCGTTTCCGGGCTGTGAACACAGGAAGGTTTGGGGAGTGCCCTGCCTGGAGAGGGCGTGGAGGCTCCTCACCCGCTCCCCATGCCGTGCCCTACGCTTCTCTTCCATCTGGCTGTCGATTCATATTCTTTAACATTAGTGTAGGCCAAAAAGTCCATTTAATTTTTTTTCTGTAAAATAAAAGATGCATTTTTCATTTTTACCAATAATTATTGATTTGATTATTTTAAGTATGTCAGCTATCTCCCACTATTAGCTTCTAGTGGGTAGAGGCCAGGGGTACTGCTAAACATCTTCCAATAAATAAGACAGCCCCACAGCAGAGAATTATTTGTTCAAAATGTCCCTAATACCAAGGAACTTCACAAACCTCTTCGGACACATGCAATCAGTCACAACAGCTCCTCCGTATACTGCACAAATCTTTTTTTGGTTTTCAGTTACGTTTCTACCTTTCTTGAAACAACAAAGCATAATTGCCCAAACATACTGCATACTTTCTTCCAACTTCAATATTAAAATGGCTGTACAAAAGTTTGCCAATTTTGATGTTTTTTTAAATGTATGCTGATATGACAGCTGTCACAATACAATCTAACAAAATTGTTTTGAATGAAGGTCAAGACAACTAAGCACTACTAGAGCCATTGCACTGAAAAAAACTAAATGAACTTTTGGGCCAACCCAAAAGTAATATATGGGTAATCCAGTGAGGAAACTGGTTCCCTGAGTCCTATGATCTGCTCTAAGAAATTAAATAAATACAAGAAGGGATTGTGGAAACCTCTGATTTATAGCCAGTCAGTCAGAAGCAGATAACAACCTGGACTTGGGATTGGCATTTGAAGTAGGGGGCAGTCTTGTGGGACTAAGCTCTTACCCTGTAGGATCTGATGCTATCTTTGGGTAGATGGAGTCAGAATTGAATTGAACTGTAAGACACCCAGCTGGTGTTGGAGATGTGGCAAGGTTCTGGAGGAGCAAGCAGGACTGGAAATGCTATTGCAGAGAGATTTGGAAAATGCAATCTAACACAAAAGGCAATCTTAAGTTTTAGTTAATAGAGGACTGGGGGTGTTTTATTACAGATCCGTGAAATGCCTGTTTTCAGGAGCACCGACTGCTACACACACAACCCACTCTTTCCCCAGCCCTGTGAGGTGGGATTCGAAGTATAGGGATTGCAAATGTACTAGTAGATGAGGACACGAAGATGATTTTTAAAGTTGACAAATTTCCCCCAAAATATATAATATGGAAATATTTAGGGATCTCTGACTCTGACCTAAATAGTGAAAGGCTTTTCAAAATAAAATTGCTGATTAAAAGAGAAGAACACACTGTAAACAGTTCTTTGGAACAGCTAGGTGAGCCAGAGTCCCGTTTCAGCTGCCTGTCAGGAAGTTCACATTCTCATGTTTCTGGACCGTGAGGGCCTTCTTAGCAAATTTTACTGGGAACTGATTAAAAGACCGGCCTTAGAAGTTCAATGAGGGCTGGATAAATAGGAGAAGCTTTTCTTTCCCTGAGGCATGCGTTCATATCTCATGGGTGGGTGGGGGGTGTGGGAAAAGACACTGGAGCCTTGGAGACTTCCCGGAGGCTGTAAACTCAGAGATGAGTATCTTCTCTTTCCCCTGGAAACATTTATTTGCTTTTCTAAGGATAGCAACCCAGGAGCTTTTTTCTTCTTTTCCCAAGGAGATTTTGCTTTAATTAGGGAGATTAAGTTTGTTTCCCACCCTCTGGAGGGGAAATTTTATTCAAACACCCAGATTCATATTTGGAAGGGAGAAAGTCTCTTGCTACAGTACAGACCCTGGAATGTGTAGGGGTGACATTGTAGGAGGTTCAGAATGAGTCATCCCCAAAAGTGCCTCTGTGGCATTCAGATTATTCGGACCTAAAGGCAACTGAGACCTTGTGGGTTCAAGACAATAGTTTTACTTAGGGGCCTTGCACATAATAAGAGCTGATCAGAGATAACATTTTTTACCTGCCTGTAAGGCAGGGAAACTGTTAATTACTGAACATCTGCTGTTCTTATCGTCCTGCCCTCCCCTCTGAAGCTCCAAGGTACTTTACCTCATCCTTAGCTCACAATGCCATATATATATATCTCATTTTAACCCCCTTTCCTGAACCTCTCAGGTATGTGAGGTTTTCACACACACACATATGTAATTAAATTTGGTTATTTTCTCTTGTTAATATGTCTCATGTAGATTTAATTATTCGATCAGCCTAAAGAACTTTGAGGGGTAGAGGAAAGTTTCTTCTTCCCCCACAACATGCTGTCCTTATCACGTGTCTCCAAAAGGAAGAACTGAGACGAAGGGGAACCAGTGAGATTTTTGCCGTAAGTGGTAATCAGTCTCAGCCACAGAAATCTCATGTGTGTATGAGTATAGAAATTAGGAACCTACTAATGTGAATACAGAACAAAATATATATACTTAAAGATTTCATTTCTTTATTTTTAGAGAGAGGGGAAAGGGCTTAAAGAGAGGGGAAGAAACATCAGTGTGAGAAAGAAACATCAGTTGGTTGCCTCTTGCAGGCCCCCACCAGGGACCCAGCCCACAACTCAGGCTTGTGCCCTGACCCAACCAGCTGCCCTTGGGTCATCAAGCCAGGGCTCAACCCACTGAGCCATATTGCCAGTACAAAATATATCTAAATACCCCCATTTATATGCATAACTTTAAATTCTTTTTATAAAATTGTATTTTATTGATTATGCTAGTACAGTTGTCCAATTTTCCCCCTTTACCCCCCTCCACCCAGCACCCCCCACTCCCTCAGGCCATCTTCACACCATTATTCATCTATGGGTCATATGTATAAGTTCTTTGGCTTCTCCACTTCTAGTCTGTACTTTACATCCCCATGGCTATTCTGTAACTACCTACTTGTACTTCCTAATCCCCTCACCTCTTCACCCATTTCCCCACACCCTACCATCTGACATCTATCAAAACACTCTCTGTATCCATAATTCTGTCTTTGTCTTTCCTGTTTGCTTAGTTTGTTTTTTAGATTCAATTGTTGATAGATAGGTATTTATTGATATTTTATTGTTCATAGTTTTGATCTTCTTTTTTTTCTTATATAAGTCCCTTTAACATTTCATATAATAATGGTTTGGTGATGATGAACTCCTTTAGTTTTTTTCTTTTCTGGGAAGCTCTTTATCAGCCTTTCGGTTCTAAATGATAGCTTTGCTGGGTAGGGCAACCTTGGCTGTAGGTCCCTGCTTTTCAGACTTTGAATATTTCTTGCCAATCCCTTCTAGCCTATAGTTTCTTTTGAGAAATCAGCTGACAGTCTAATGGGACCTCCCTGTAATTAAATGACTGCTTTTCGCTTGCCACTTTTAAGATTCTCTCTTTATCTTTAACCCTTGGCATTTTAATTATGATGTGTCTTGGAGTGGGCCTCATTGCATCCATCTTGTTTGGGACTCTCTCTGCTTCCTGGACTTGCATGTCTATTTCTTTCACCAAGTTAGGGAAGTTTTCTTTCACTATTTTTTCAAGTAAGTTTCCAATTCCGTGCTCTTTCTCTTCTCCTGCTGGCACCCCTATAATGCAAATGTTGGAATGCTTAAAGTTGTCCTATAGGCTGCTTATACTATCCTCATTTTTTTTTGGGGGGGGGATTCATTTTTCTTGTTGTTCTGATTGGTTGTTTTTTTTGCTACCTTGTATTCCAAATCATTGAGTTGATTCTTGGCTTCATCCACTCTACTGTTACTTCCTTGTAAATTATTCTTTATTTTAATTGTTGTACCCTTAATTTCTGACTGGCTCTTTTTTATGCTGTTGAGGTCCTCACTAAGTTCTTTGAGCATCCTTATAACCAGTGTTTTGGACTCTACATCTGATAGATTGTATATCTCCATTTTGTTTAGATCTTTTTCTAGAGTTTTGATCTGTTCTTTCATTTGGGCCCTATTTCTTTGTCTCCTCATTTGGGCAGCCTCCCTCTGTTTGTTTCTATGTACTAGGTTCTATGACTACCTGTCTGGGTTGTGTGGCAGTAGATGTAGTAGGTGTCTTGTAGGGTCTAATGGCACAGCCTCCCCTATCACTCAAGCTGGGTACTCGAGGTGCATCCTTTCTCTGGGGCTGAGTACACCCTCCTCTTATAGTTGAGCCTTGATTGCTGTCGGCAGACCAATTGAAAGGATTTACTCAGGCCAGTCAGTTACAAGGACTGGCTGTAACCACTGACCACCAACCTCTGCCCTGTGTGGAGGATCAATTGTGCAGGGGCAGGGTGGTGGTGCTCTGATATGGTCTGTAGCTGTCCACTGGGCATGCAGGCTTTGGAGTTTCCTGGGTGGTGCAGGCCAAGGTCAGCCCCCATCTGAGTTTTGCTGGGGCCGCCCTACATGAGCTATAAAGTAATCTGAGATGGCTGCTCCTTGTGCTGGGCTTGGAGATTCTCAGGTGAAGCCAAGCTCTGAATATAGGTTGGCTGATGCTGGTGCTGGGCCTGGGGCCCCTTAGCAAAAGGTGCAGGGGCTGGGGGCTCCCTGAGGCAAGCTGTTGCTTCTTTGATAGGGTTTAGGAAGTTGTGAAGCATGAACCAATACCACCCATTCTTATGGAAAAGTCACAGTTAACATTTTGAGTGGGCCCATAAGTTGGGTAGGACAGAGTCTCAGGGGATCCCCAAGGTAGGGCAAACAGTGTTAGAAAGGTTGATGGAGTCTCAGATGTGGTACTCCGATTCCAGCTCAGTGGCTCTATTGGGGGGGGGGGGGTAGGGACTCAGAAAAGGGACAATATCCTCTGCCCACCTCTCTGTCTGGGAGAAAACTGTCCTCTAGCTCCCACCTTGATGCCATATATTTCAGTTCTTCCCTGTACACCGGTGGTACCTTTCAAGCTTCTAACCCAGTGCTGGAGGTCAGAGGGCATGAATCTAAGTAAGTGTGTGTGAAAGTTCTTTAAAAGGAACTGGTTGGGACTCTAGAAGTTTCTTCCACCAACTAAATTCCCACTGGTTTTTGCAGCCAGAAGTCATAGGGATTTATCTTCCTGGCACTGGAACCCTGGGCTGGGGGACCTGGTGTGGGGCTGGGACTCCTTGCTCCCAAGAGTCCTCCCAAATATTTATCCACCACACGTGGATGTGGGACCAGCCCATTCTGCATCTGCGCCCCTCCTGCCAGTCTGGGTGGATGTGGTTTCTTCAATTCCATAGTTGTCAGACTTCCATTCAACTTGATTTCTGACAGTTCTGAGTGATGGGTGTTCTATATTTTAGTTGTAATTTTGATGTGGTTGTGTGAGGAGGCAAGTTGTGTTTATCTATGCATCCATTTTGACCAGAAGTCCTAATTCTCTTTTTCTTATTAATATATTTGGTGCTATATTGATTTTGGTCACAGAGAGGGTTAGAGTTTATTGAGTTTTCTTTTTTTAAGTGAACTATAGGGAAAAAACATTCTCCTCTACCCTCTTTAGACCTAAGAATTAATCTGATAGAAGACAGATTAACGGGAGCAAGGTATACACATTGTATTAAAATACATGTACATGAGAGTCTTCACAAGAGTGTGAAGACCCAAAGAAGTGACCAAAGCAAGAAGATCTTTATATTTTTTAGATAAAGAAACCATAAAATAAGTGAAAAGAAAGAATTGACAAGAAAAAAATTTTGGGCTGGGGTAGCAAGTGGTAAAGAAGTAACTAGGAAGCCCTGATTGGTGTAGTGAGTGGATTGGGCATCATCTTGCAAATTGAAGGGTTGCTGGTTCAATTCCTGGTCAGTGCACATGCCTGGGTTGCAGGCCAGGTACCCTGTTGGATACCTGTAAAAGGCAACTGATCAATGTTTCTCTTACACATTGATGTTTATCTCCCTCTTTACTCCTTCTTTTCCCCTCTCTCTAAAAATAAATAAATAAAATCTTTAAAGAAAATATAACTAGGAGGTAAGAATTACTTTAACAAGGTTTATTTGTACAGATTTATTGGTCCCAAATGTCCTGCCTCTGGTGATAGGAATATTTTTCTATTGGTAGAGGGAGTGTCCCTTTGACCTGAAAGATTTCTCTTTTGCTTTCAGGGAAAAAGTGTAACCATACAAAAACTCCATTTCTTTAACACAGGGGTCTCAAACTCATTTTCCCTGAGGGCCACACCAGCCTCACAGCTGCCTTCAAAGGGCCAAATGTAACTTTAGGACTGTATAAATGTAACTACTCCTTAACAGTTAAGCGAGAGCTCAGTGCTGCTGCCGGATAGAAACAAGGTGGAGGGTCGGATTCAGCCTGCAGGCCTTGCATTTGCCACCTGTGCCAGGACACTTTCTCCTTTCAGTCCGTCCACTCCCTTTCTTAATCATCAAGCCCATAGGACATCAGATTCTGGGCAGCATCAAACATCTCAAGAGCAAACCCTCAGCTCTGTTGACCAAAGGAAACAGGGAGGTGAAGCTAAAGTTGACATCTTGATTTCAGTTGTGTTTCAGCCCCAGGCCCACGAAAGCAGAACTACAAACCATACACTCACGTACCCAGACAGGATAATGTTATGGCTGACATCAGGGCACAGAGAGCAACAACTGCCTACCCTGGCCCCACGCAATCAGTAGATCCCCTGTCTCCAACTCTCTTGCACACTATGACCGATGATTTCCCCTGTGTGACCCATCCCCTGGAAGCCATCGGGGAGCCAGGTCTTTGCACACCAGCTTACCTGTGGCTCAGCATGGCACTATTTCCTCAAATAACAAACCCTTACTTTTTGGCTGCAAACTTCTGTTTGCACTTGATTCAGCTTTGATGCATGCAGGCAAATGAACCCCTTTAGTCTGGTGACAGAAGGGTGGGTGAGGATTGGTCAGAGGGACCTTCCTCCTTCTGCTGTTTTTCCAAACGCCTGTAGTTTAAAATGTTCATTATGCCAATGTGCCATTTTGGGGGGTAGCAAGTCCTAAATCTCACCAATCTGGGAGTCTTAATCCATGCGTGCATACCTGTGGGTCCTAAATTCCTCTTGACTGGTCCTCCCATTGGGGTAGAAAAGACTTAATTCCCAAAGAAGACAGATACAGCCACTGTAGAGAGTCTGAGTACCTCTTTTATGTCAATATGGTATGAGATTAAAAGTTTGGTGAAGGCAGAAATTTTGTATTTGTCTCTTTCACATTGCCTTTTGCCTTTTTAATAAGTATTGGTTAAATCGAATTCCATTAATACACAAAGATGTAATTTAAAGACAGTGAGACTTTCTGGCCTTCTTAATTTATTCGGCATCTTACCACTTACAGGAACTATTTGCACTAGAGAACACAGTTCAGAAATGAAACGTTTTACCGTATCGATGTCAGTAGGCAAGAGCACATCATTTGTCCTCTGCTTCCCTGTTTCAGGCCTACTTGTGAGACATGGCAGAAAGCTCACAGATTTTAAATCCTTGCATATGTCCACTAACCTTTCTTCAGTTTCTGAAATTAAACCACAGAACTTCTGTCAGTCCCGGTTTTACCAAGCTCCCACACCAGGCTGCGGGTCTGAGCTGCAGACACTTGGCAACTTGAGGCAGGGCTGACCCAAGTTTCCTCAGGTCTAAGATAAGCATTAGTAGGGCACTGGGAAAAACTGCTTGATAAATTCCATCCCATGCCTGCAGGGGAGGCTGGTCACAGGGGTTCCCCTGATACAAATCACTGAGGACACCCTGTGACTAAGTGAAACAGACCGGGCCCATCCTCTGTTGAGTCTATGTTAACATGCAAGCCGCCCTCCTGCAGGTGACAGAGACTTGCAGGCAGGGATGCCCGTTAAGTAGCGATTCTCTGAGAACAGGTTAAATCAATTACTTTACCTCTTAGCAACACTTCCTCTCTTCCCACCTGCTGAGAGATGCGGGGACACCCGCAGCCAGGGACTGTGATGTAGCTGCCTGGGTTCCAGGAGCAGAGCGCGGTTGCAGAGTGCCCACTGGTGAACTCGTACAGTAAATGCTAATAAATGCTAACCGCACTGCAATTGGTCTCCACTGCTTAACTTCACAATTACTTTTGATTAGGATATGTCTACAGCAAGAGGGGAGTCTAAATAATCCCTCAAAGGAAGATACATATTACTCACATGTGTTGAAAAATTAAATATACTTTCAAAATTATTCACAACCTGATATTCCAGCAAAGCTAGTTGTTCCCAGAAGGGTAATCAGTAGTTACAATATAAAGACAGGAAAGAAGACATCCACATTGTATCTTTATTTCAATGACTTAGGAATTTTCTCATCACAGGTAACATTTATATACAATCCCATTTCGTCCTAGTTTAAGTCACTCATTAACAAATAGAAGAACAAAATTAAAAAGGAAGGAACAGAAGACTTCTTTTTTTTTTTTTTTTTTTTCAGGGCAACTCAAGGGACTCTGTGCCCCTTTAGGAGCCAAACTTAGAAGGAAACGCTCTTAGTACTTTGCTCATTTATCAATTTATTTAAAACACATGTGTTGAACTCTCATGTATCGCTGCTGGGAGTGAAAATTGGTACAATTGCTTTGGAAAACTGGTGATTTTTACGAAAGGTGAAAATACTCAAAACCCATGACCCATCAATTTTTCTGTTACAAATGCCAATATGCACGCACCAAAACACGTGTATAAGAATGTTTATGGTGGCACTATTCATAATAGCCCCAAAATTGGAGATCTAAATGCCTAACAACAGTGGAATGAATAAGTGAAGTGCGGTATATTTACACAATGGAATAATAACAAGCTAGGGGAACAAACTAATTACAGTCAAACATACAAAAATACCTGGGTGAATCTTCCAAACATAATGTCTTATGAAAGCAGCAAATACACAAAAAAAATGCGAACTATGTTAGTACACTTATATAAAGTTCAAAAATAGACAAAACTAACGCATAGTGTTAGAAGTCAGGATAGCCACTAGCTCTGGGGGAGAGGTGGCAGCTGGAGAACGGTGTCAGGGGGCTTCTAGGGTCCTGGAAATGTTCTCTTCTTTGACCTGGGGGCTGGTACTCAGGTTGTGTTCAGTATCACGAAGTTAACCGAACTGTGGATGTATGCATCCTCTGATGCTTACAAAGTCTACTTAAAAAAAAAAAAATGTGTTGTTTGTCAGGTACTGAGCAACAGAAAAGAATATTATACTAAGACAGTTTTTTGCCCTCTAGCAGCTCACAGGCTGGAAGGGGAGTCAGACATTCAGGGAGATGACTTTAAACAATCCTGAATGACTGAGAATGTCTTTTCAGGAGCTCTGTGGCAGGGGCCTTAAAGTGGGCAGCCAGAGAGCTTTCTGAGAAAGGTGAAGTCTATCTGATGCTAAAATGATAATTAGGCATCAGCCAGTGAATAAAGTAGGTGGGCTACCTATTCAGAGGCAGGAAAGCTTCCAGGCCACCACTGAAAAACCAGCAGACAAAGGAGCGTATTTGGTCTCAAAAGGCGGGCAGGAAGTCCTTGCCAGGCCTCTGACTCCTCTCCATTAACAGAGGAAGAAAACTCAGAAGTTTCTGCCTGAGAATTAAGACCACATATCTCAACAGGACTTACCCGTTGTTCCAGGAAATTCTTTTGCCCAGGACCATAAGACAGTCACTGGTCACAAAATATGGTCTGCCTGTGGTCCCAACACTTTGGTTCTACTCAATCTACTTTGAAATGTATATAGTGAGGTGAGAGGCACAAACAAGGAGATTTTTCTTTGCAATAGACACTAGGAGGACTGTGAACTTGCTATTTTCAAAGATTGAAAGGAATGTTAATCTCTCAAGAGTTTAGTCTGTTTGAAAGGTTGACAATAAAGCTGGAGCTTATAGGGAAGAAAAGATCATTTTTTCCGCTACCCTCCTGAGTTCTTGGCTGAGACCTCTATAATAAGAATCTGAGCCCTAAGACAAATTAACGAGAGAAAAAAACCCAGAAGTGTATTAACATGGGACCCTCATGCACACGTAGTAGATACCCAGGAAAAATGAGCAATTCTCTGAGATGGCTCAAACCACCACCTTAAATAGCATCTTTAATTAAAGACAAGAAAAATGTTGGCAGTGAGGCAGAGGCCAGTCATGGAAAATTACCAGGAAAAGCGCACTAAGCAAGGGCACTATGTGTCATACATATTTAGTCTGTGCCTTCTCCATTGACAAGAGTTTCTTATGAGTTGTATATGAACCGCATTCATCACTGGTCTCTTTCTGGTACAGAGAGGGAGACATCCTTATACATGGAGATTTCCTTTGTAAATGTAAATGCCCTTTACAAAAGAGTAACTTCTCTATTTTCAGAGCTCCTCCTTTGTCTGCTGTTTCTCAAAATAATCCTATGCCAGGAGGCATTGTTGAAGGGGGTATATCTGCTACTCTACCTTACCATAACCACTATGGGATATGACACACCAGCAAGCCAGAATTCAGCAAGTTTCCATGCTCAGCCCACACAGAAAAGGAAGGCCTGGGTCAACTAGCGCTCACCTGCTCAGCACAAGTACCTGACCCGGCTCCAAGACTTCCCTTTTCTCCGTAGAGGGAAGCAGCCCTGCTTTAACCAATGAACAAGTGCCCAGTGTTACTTTCTAGTTCCTGCTCCTGTTAGTCGACAAAAATCTCTCGCTTGTACAGCTCTTCAGAGCCGCTCTCTATCTCCTAGGTTAGCTACTGCCGGATTCGTAAGTAGCTGAGTGTAAGTCAGCCAGATCAGTGAATTGTCCATATAAGATACTTTTTTAACAAGACTAAGATATCGTCTTTCTTCTTGCCACTAACCTTTCGGCCATGTTTGCATAGAAATATGTGCCTAATGGAGTTTGTAGGACTCCTTTAAAGCCAACCAGCTGAAGGCTTCTAAAGAAAAGGCGTTCTTCACTAGGGGCATCTCAGGCAACTGCAGCAAATTGCTATCTCTCTGCAGTTTCATTTGTATTGGGTTGGCCAAAAAGTTCATTTAGGGTTTCCCCCGCGATGGCTGTAGTAGTGCTTAGTTGTCTTGACCTTCATTCCAAACAATTTGGTTAGATTGCATTGTGACAGATGTCCTATCAGCGTGCATTTGAAGAAAAACTTATCAAAATCGGTGAATTTTTATGCAACCATTTTAACATTGAAGATGGAAGAAAATATGCAACACTTTTGGCATGTTACACTTTATTATTTCAAGAAAGGTAAAAACACAACTGAAATGCAAAAAAGATTTGTTCAGTCTATGGAGAAGGTGCTGTGACTGATCAAAAGTGTCAGAAGTGGTTTGCAAAGTTTCTTGGTACTACGGACATTTTGGCCAAATAATCCTTTGCTGTGGGGCTGTCTTATGTAGGGGTGTTTAGCAGCACCCCAGGCCTCTACTCACTGAAACCAACATGCTCAAAATATCAGAGATAACCAACATGCTCAAAATATCCAAATCAATAGTTATTAGTGAAAATGAAAAATGTGTCTTTTATTTTATGGAAAAAGCTAAATAGACTTTGCAGCCAGCCCAATGCTTGAATTAACCAACCTGTTGCATGGCGGACCCTGGCTTGTTCTCTTGTGTCTCGCCCTGCTGTTTCAGCTTCAGAAGACTGTTTGAAACTGTCTTCTGAACACCCCCACCCACCCCTGCACTGTGCTTGTTAAGGGAGTTTAACCTGAAGTCAAGAAATTAAGGTTTTAACATTCTTATCTCAAAAAAGAGAGAAATACTTGAAAATAAAATGTTCTTTAAAAATGCTCAGATGACATTTCTGTACACCAAAATGCTTCCCTTTATAAGTTGCAGAGTCACAGCCCTCAGTGACTTCTTCCAGTGACTAAACTCAAGGAACTAGACTATCCGACGTACCTATAAATTCCTTTTCATACGCACTTCCCCCCACCATAAGGTCTCGGTGCACCAAGGCAAATGAAGCCCCAGGGATTTATCACTTGGATGTCCCATAGTCCTTCAAAGTATAGGCTGGGGCAAAAGTAGGTTTACTGGTGTGAGTACACAAGACACACAGTTTACTTTTGTATCATTATTTATTAATTATTGTACTATTTTCCATACAAACAACAGTAAGCCTATTTTGCCGCACCCTGTAGTTATGCAGATTTAATTGTAGTATCTTTGTGGGTTAGAGACACATACTAAAAGAAAAAAACTGTATCACCAAAAAGGACATAGGATGGGCAAGATCCTTTCTCCAAAGGAAAGGTCATAAACTGAAATCTTGGGATAAGGCAGAGGGAGGAGTGAGAGATGGAAAAAGCAAATCTGAGTCAGGAGCCAGAATTTAGCTCAGTAGTGCTAAGGATGGGGGCGGGGGGCGCGTAGCACAGGTGCCATGGAGACCGACTCGAAAGAGACCCAGGAGTGAAGAGTGTGGCTCCTGAGAACAAAAGCGCATCAGGATCACAAACGGGAGAAATGGAAGCAGACAGGATCCACAGAGCCCAGGAGGGTCCATTGGAAATACCAGACGATAGTCGTCGTCCCACCCAGCCCATGGCGTCACCGGGGCCTGTGACTTCTCTGTTCATCCTGACGTGGCTGTCAAGGGCAGAGCAGCAAGCAGGGTCTCCGAGTCAGGCCAGTGAGGTCTCGGGGGTCATGGCGTCCCACCAGATATTTGAATAGAAAATCTATTTAGATGCTAGTTTCAGCAATATTATCTAAAAATCCTTCATCCGCAAAATACCTAGGGATGCTAAATAAACATAAATGAGTGTCCTTAAATTTTCCTCTGGGAATAGTAGAAAGTAAAGGTATTTCCGGTGGCCAAACACAAAGAGTAAACTACACTGCAGAGTGTTAGGTGCTTGCGTTAATGCCGTGGCAGCTGGGAAATGCAATGGTGCCTATTTCCTTTACCTGGGGGCTTGAGTATGAAGGGGAGGAAAATACTTGTACCTCTACCCATCTGTGTTCTTAGCTGATATCCCTGTGGTAAAAGACAGATTAACAAGAGAAAAAGAAACAAAACTTTGTTAACATGTATACCCCAAGTATACATGGGAGATCCCAAGAGGAAAATGGGTAACTCAAAAGGGTACCTTAGAATTCAGGCTTAAGCAGCCACTTACCAGGGGAGGGAAGACCCAGGCCTCTAGAAGGAAAGTAGGTGGCTTTTAGGAAAGATAAATGGGCCCTTAGAAGAACAGATGGGAGGTGTGACAGTTTGTGACAGTCTGTCTCAGGGTGATACTGACTTCTAGTCACCTCTCTTGTGATAAAATTCAACCATTCACGGTTGATGAGACTTCAGGGGGCAAGGGTGGGGTGATCCTTATTCATCTGGTGCCTATTTACCAAGCTTATAGCCACTTCACTGGAACACAAAACTGGTAAAAAAAAAAAAAAATTAATTTAGATTTTAGCCCTGGAATGCTGACCTTGTTAACTTGAGGTGGGTCCTTTGGGTGACGACAAAGGCCCCGCTCAGAGTGCATGGCTTGTAGCAGCAGCCAAATGTTTGCAGGTGCTGTAACAGGTAAGCAGGATAATGCGTGGGTTCCTATTGTGGTATCGTAATCATTCGATGCGGCCCTACTGTGTGTAAAGCACAATAATAGGTTCAGTTTGGGCACAAAAAATTACACATGTAAGACAAAATACACTCTAGCACTGTTTTAACAACCTCTATACTGACATTTATATGTGGGCACTTACAGATTTAACAAAAGAGTCCATCTTAATTAAATGAAATCCATCTCTTCTTGATAACAGACACAAATCAATAGAGTTCAATGGTGAAATGAGATGGTTTGAGAGTCATAGGAATATGGGGAAAAAAGAATAAAACAATCCTCATAAACATTAATTCTCCTAGGCAAAACTCTTATTCTCTGGCAGAAGAAAAATGAGAAAATAAATGAGCCCATACTCATTTCTACTTAAAAAGAGATCAATGCAATTGGACTAAAAAGTAGTTCTCAGCCTTTGTTGCAAGTGAAAACCCTCCAGGGAAAGTTTTTTAAATGTCAGAGTCCACAGCCAGCGCACCGAATCGATGTAGGGGGATGAACCTGGCTTTGGGGTTTGCGAACTACCTAAGTGAACTTACGAGGACTTAAGTGAGCAGAAAATTTAGAATTATCTAATTCAGTGGTTTTCAAACTATATCTAAATTTTTGGAAACTCTTCTATAAACCCAGTGAAAGCAAACAAATTTAGTATGTACAATTTTGGCTGCCCCAGCTTCATTGAAGCTGGGAGGGCAGAGGTGGGGGTGGGGGGTGGGGGGGGGACCGGTGCCTGCTCACAGGTGCTATCCCTCTTCCCTCCAAGATTGCAAGTGACTCTGGACTCCTTGGAACCAAGTTTAAAAACTCATCCAAAAGTTTTCAAAATCTCATTTGACAGACTCAGAAGTAAAGAGCCAGATGCTGCTCATTAGTGCCTTGGAGTAGGTTAACAGTCTTTTTAGATATCTATAACAAAAAAATTATAATAAAATCTTAAAAGGTTACAAAATGTGTTATACAAGGTGTTCCAATGCAGGGCATCCGTCCCCACTGGTTTGAATACTAAGGCAGGGGAACGGACCACGTGAACCACAGGATTCCATTTTCACACCTGTTACTCTACTCACCCTTTCAGCCAACTTCTTCTAGCAGAGGAGCACCAAGGCTACTGTTGAAAAAATATGTTTAATATATTAGCTTAAGCCGTTAGTTACTGTTGCTGTTTAATGATTCATTATGATAAATAATGTATTAATTCTTTGCACTTGTGCCCTAAAGCAATTCTGTGAAGAGCACAATTTTAAAAATTCAACAAATATAAATAACAAGCATAACTGTCCAAGCAGCACCATTTAAGTGCTATTTCATGAATTATAATCTTTCAATTCCATTAATTTGAAAGCATTCGCTTTCAAGATATTGTTGTGCTCCAATTCTACTTTATGTTAATTACTCTTGCAGTCCCAACGACATCAGGGTTTGCACTTCATCTCTCTTTCACAGAACTTGTTCACAGTGACAGCAAGAGTGTAAAAAAAGAGAGGGAGTACACCAGCCCAATTCAATTAAACAACTATTTAAGGAATGCCTACTGTGTGCTGGGCACTGAGTCAGACCTGAAGAAGTGCAAGTCATGGCCAGTGGTCCAAGGCAGGTTAATAGGCTTTACGACATAATAACTTTGATTTATTGATCACCTACGGTATACCAGAATAACGTATGTTATCTTTCATCTTCATGCTACTAGTGCAGGGCAGAAAGTATAATTCCTATTTCACAGGTGAGTAAAAGCATTTTTTTAAAGATTCTATTTATTTTATCTTTTAGAGAGGGGAAGGGAGAGAGAGAAAGAGAGGAAGAGGAACATCAACGTGTGGTTGCCTCTCGCGCACCCCCTACTGGGGACCTGGCTCGCAACCCAGGCATGTGCCCTGGACTGGGAATTGAACTGGTAACCCTTTGATTTTCAGGCCAGCAGTCAACCATTGAGCCACATCATCCAAGGCAGATAAGGAAAAATTAGGAAGAGTTTGATAATTTACCCACAGCTACCAAGCTAGTGTTAAGAATTGCTGCAATTTGAACCCAGGGATAACTTTCTGGAAAAGTTTGCCTTTCCCTAATAGAATACATAATCGGGAGACTCCAGGCAAAATTGTGAAGTAGGCAATGCTTGCCTTTGGTTTCTCTGACAATCACACTTAGTGACCTCATTTCCCCAGTGGAGCCTGTACCCTCCCCCACATCTTGTTCAGCACTTTCTTTGTTGTTCTGTGGGCCCAGGCGCAACACAGAAACAGTCCATTTAGACCTGCCCTCCTCTCCTCCAGACTGGAGCTGTCTAACAAAACTTTTAGCCACGACAGAAATTTCCATATCTGCACTGTCCGGTATGGTCACGGTAACCACCAGCCACATATGGCTATTCAGCACATGAAATGTAGCTTGTGTGACTGAGCAATTAAGGTGTTTAATTAATTTAAATTTGAATTTAAGTTTAAGTAGCCACACACGGCTAGTGTCCGTCAGATTGGATAACACAGTTCTAAAACACCTGCCACAGACACTCTGTTTAAAACGTGAGTTTCCTATGTTTGACCTTTCTCAGAGCCTGTTCAGCTGAGACACGGCATCACTTACAGCATTGGACATGTTCATGGTGACTGATTTGTATGTGGACGTCCCAGAAGAAATGGTTACATTTGAACAGAGGCCATGCGGACATGAAAATATGAATTTTCAGACAGAGTGTCCTGTCACTAAGGATGTTTTTCATCAAAAGGACCTTGACATTTCGTTAATTCCACAACATGGCCAGATGTTGGTCCCATGGATTTTTTGTCATGTACACTCGTTATGGTAATCGAACAACTTGTATCACATACCTCGACAGAGAACTCAGATGTTTCCAAGTATTTTTTCCAAGTACTTTTCCTGGTACACACTTTATTCTGTTTTCTGCTTTTTTAAAATACTGGAATACAAAAAGTTAACACCGACTGGAGTGAGTACCCAGTTTCACGAATAACATTGCTGCTGGGAGCCCAAGGGCCGGCCCCACCCCCGTAGCGTGGGCCTGGGAGGCGCCGAAGAAAGAGACTACAAATCTCTGCCCCAGCGATAATGCATTTTTTTCTGTGGAGTTATAAAATTGAAAGCTTTCAGTGAACAAAATTGAAGGTTTTCAGTGTAAAAACTGAGGAGGAGCCAAATACATAGCTGAGATACAAGAGCAGACAATAAGGGCTGACTTCATCCAATCGAGGGACTTTGGGGGAAGGGGAGGGTGCACAGTGCTGGGGCAAGGCGGTTCAGGGGTCAAAGCCGAGGATGAAATCCAAAGACTAATTAAGACAGCTGGACAGCTAGAAATCACACCCCAGGTAGTAGAAGAATGGCTCAAAGGGGCCTAGAAAACCATGTACCGTCCGGAGGTTAATTCTGAGGGTTTGTTGATCTGAGAGCACCTTTGCTTTCTGGAAGGGTTTCTATGTGACACACAGAGGTCACCTGGACTCACCTAAGCTCAAAGCAGCCTGACAGGAGGATTTGTCTCCCCCTGATACGCCTCTTCTTTCATGCACAGAAATTTAGGGCTGACCCTACCATCGATCTTTAGCTTCAGGAAACTGAGAGGGCTAGATGTGAAATAATAACATACACATTCACTGGTTTCCGACCCAAGTTCCTGCTAATATTTGTTCTTTGACCACAGTTTCTGACACAGAGCTCCTAACTCCCTTGGAATTTTCAGGATGATAGGAACATCTTTTTTCCAACAAGGCAACTCTGGGTGGGACCCTGAATGGGGGCTGGTCACCAGAAAGACGAAGTCATGATGAGAAGCTTGGAACGTTCAACCCCACTCCCTATTCTCTAGAAGCCTCTATTAAAATCCCCGAGGATGGGTTCTGATAGCTTCCGAGCTACTGAATGCATCCGCAGGACGGGAGGGTGCCGCACCCCATCTCCATGAGCACAGAGCTCCTGCAATTGGGAGCCATCTGTGCCTAGTCTAGGTACCCTTTGTTTGGCTCTTCGCACATATCCTGTATTTATCCTTTGTTGTAAACTGGTTAAGGTAAGTGTTTGCTTCTCTGAGCCCTTCTGAAAAATTTATCAAATCCAGAGAGGAAGCTGTGGGACCCCGACTTTTGCTTGTCGGTCAGAAGTACAGGTGACACCTTGACAGCTGGGACTTGCGGCTGGAGTCTGAAGTGGCGGCAGTGTTGTGCGTCTGAGCTCTTCACCTGTGGAATCCACGCTGCCCCCAGGTAGACAGTGTCAGAATGGAACTGAATTGTAGGACACTCAGCTGATGTGAGAAAACACGTGGGTGTGGGGGAAAACCCACATATCTGGGGTCAGTCGTACTGGGAGTGCAAGAGCAAGGAAATGCCCAGGAGTTACTCCTAGACAGGAGAGGAAAGGCAGGAGCCCACAGAAAACAACTGAACAGAATTCTTAAAACAAATACCTCCAAATTTTCACTCAAGAACAGCTCAGGGAAGACCACTCTTGTAGATATCGCCAGAGTTTATTCTCAGAAATGTTTTCATTCTTTTACTTGCAGCTGGCATACCTTTACCCTTGGCTATTCACATAAGAGCACCATGTCACTCAATTCTTACTGAAATTAGAGGTTTGCTCTTTGAGAAATGCATTACAGTTTGTATTTCTATCCATTAGATACGTCTCTTCAGTACCTGGGGCCTCTTTCTGCAGGTACACAGGCATTACAGCATTAAGTCAGCAGATGTAAAATACCATGATTTCTCAATGAAAATAATAGTAATTTAGGTAAGCAAAATAAACCACTGTATCATTTTAGAAGGTTTGCAACCATTAATTTTCTTTTGAAAATGACTTTCTTTAGTGTTTAGGTGGATTGTGCATGCTTTGGTTCAAGACCCTGGACAGGAGAACTGGGTAACCTACTCTGAGGCTATTCTTGGAAGGGGCCCTCACCAAGCCTGTGAACAGGTACTGTTGTGCTTGCTGTTCTAACTCTTCAGGTTTCTCTCTGAGTACATATTAAAAGGAGCTCATACTCCCTGACAGAGCCTTTCTGATTTGATAGGAAGGTATAAGATATATCCACTCAAGTGAGAAAAAAGGAAATTGAGGTCTGTTTGTATTCCTTTCAGGCCATAAGCTTCCTAAGCGGCGGAGACTGTATGTTTTTGCTCCGTAGTGGACTGTAACGATAGCATAATATTCTGTATCGAATTAGTCATTTCATTAATTGTATTAAATCCCCTATAGTGACCAGTGGCCTAATTGGAAGGAATCAGCCTTGGCTTCCAGGCTTACAGATAAGCCCTGGTAGTATGGAGGGGGAGATCCACCACAGGGAAGACGTGACTGCCTGCGGCCCCGCCCTGCCTTCTGCTCTGCAGTTCTCATTTCCTTCAGCGGTCAGGCCCCTGCGGGACTGCACGAACCGCACTGGAAGGAGAGCAAGCGGTGCCAGCAGCCCGAGAAGAGGGCGGGGTGCAGGTGCCACTGTGTTGTGGCCTGTGGCTTCAGGATACGGGTGACATATCCTTCATGAGTGGATTATTGTTCTTAAATTACGAAATAATATGGTTTACGTATATGTGTATGCATGTGTGTGTTTGTATATTTATGTACATATATGTATTTTTTAAATCAAAAGACATTACTCTTGGAAAAGGTCGCAATTGTTTAAGCACCTTTCCCAAACGTATAACCTACATGGTGCCGAACACTTTTTAACCCATTTTCCAAGCTCTTCCAAGGGTGCTGTCGATAAGCTCCTGGCGACACCTGGGGGCGTGCTCCTGTCGCGTCCCAGCCCACCACCATCCGGGGGCTAGGAAAGAGGAGATGTCATTTCATACCTCACAGTGCCTGCGTCGCTGTTTTCAGAAGGCGGTTCCTGTTCCGGTTTCCCACAGCAATCCATTATTAAAAAGCGACTTAGGGACATATGGTTAAGCAGCAAGATTTAGTTGTCCTCTGGTTTGCACGATTTCATACTCACTGCTTAGTTTTTCTGGTGCAAGGTGCATTAACAGTTGAGTCTGTTTAGCCAAGAAATAGACATTACAGTTACTACTGCAAACAATTCATTTCAGTGTCTTCTCACATCCTGCTTACCTAACTTTTCCAAGTTCATCTACGATTCCTCTTGTCCATGACAACCCATCTCATATGGCTTCCTTACTGCCCTGGTGCTTTATTACATATAAGCACTTACATGCTGCTTGATATATTTTTGCCAAAAGGAAAAAAAAAATTGTTGAAGACAGGGGCTGAATTATATGCAGTATTTCTTTTAAAAACCCAGTCAGCATATGAAATAGTGTTGGGTACATAGAGAGCCCTCCATAAATATTTGCTAAAACAAAATGAAAAGCAAATGTTAAGTCAAGCTCAAACCCATAAATTATTGGCTATTAATCTTTACAAAGAATTCAAGTAATTTCACAACTATTGCTTTAAATTACTGAGACGTCCTTTTTATGCCTTTTGTACTTGCCATTCAACCGCATACTTTTAAAAAGATTTTTAGCCAAACCAAAGGGTCTGAACTAGGCTAGGTGAGCAGTAGATTTTTTTCAATGAAAATGTCTCAGTTTTTCTCATTCAGAAATAGTGAGATACTGCATCAGCTCACAAATCCACTTGTAACCATAAAAAATAGAGTGTGCCAACTGGCGTGGCTCAGTGGATTGATTGCTGGCCTTCGAACCAGGAAGTTGATGGTTCGGTTCCCAGTCAGGGCACATTCCTGGGTTGTGGGCCAGGTCCCCAGTTTGGAGGCATCTAAGAGGCAACCAAATCCATATATCTTTCACTCACTGATGTTTCTATCCCTCCTTTCCCCTTCTCTAAAAATAAATAATGAATAAAATCCTTAAAATAAATAAATAAAATGAGTGGCTGCTGACTAATCATGCTGGAAATGAAAACTCATTCTTTTTCTGTTTTATTTAGTGGCAGGCTCCTGGTCAAGTGAGCAACCTTCTTCTGGGACCACCTTGTCTCTTCTGTACTGTGACCAGAAAGAAGTACATTCCTTGGTTTACCATCATCATAAAACCCCAAACATGCTGAAGTACATGTCCCTTAAGGGTAAGGAACATGAGACCTGTCCAGAAAGTATCCAGTCACATATTACGAAAAATAGAGACATTTATTGAAGAAGACACAGATATAAGAAACAGTGTACACAGGACAATGACACCTCAGTCCCCTTCAAAGTAGGCACCTTGGGACCTCACACAGTTCTCCCAATCCCCATCAGCTGTCTTGTTGTATTTTCCTGAATCTCATTGATGGTCTGAAATCTCTTTCCTTTCAAAGGTGATTTTAGTTTTGGGAAAAGCCAGAAATCACAGGGTGCCAAATCTGGGCTGTAGGGGGGTTGAGTCACCTGGGTGATTTAATGTTTCACCGAAAAACTCTACAGGGCACGTGATGCATGAGCAGATTCCTTGTCATCATGAAGCTGCCAATCACCGGTTGCCCATAGCTGTGACCTTCAGAATCATTCAAATAGTTTCTGCGGAGGAACAAAAGTTCAAGCTTCACACAAAATTTGATGCAGATTCATTGCTCTACTTGCTCACTCATTTTGAATGCGACAGCCACACAGTACACATGCTCACTTGATGGCATCTACCACTCCCACTGACTAATACAGTTAAATCATCATTGTTCATGCATGTGCATTTGAGTCCACTCTCCTTGGTTGCAAGATTACATGGATGTCGTGCAAACCATTCTTGTTATATTAATAATAGCTGGAGTTTTCCCAGACAGACCTCATATATCACTTTTACTCATGTGTTTCAGGATCCTGTTACTTCACATGTTCTGTCTCAGTTCTCACCACAATCTAACCAATAATCGTATTTATATCCCCTTTATAGAAGAGATATCCTTTTGGTGTATAATTCAGTTCCTTGGTTCAAAGATTAAAAACTATGACTACGTGAGCTCAAAAATTTCCCCATCTCCTTGGTTCCCATTTTCCCAGCCCCAAAACACTTATGGTTGGTTTCTGTGTATCTTTCCAGAGTTCATTTATGCATAAAAATCAAACTGGGAATATATAGTCTTATTCCTCTATTTATTTATTTTAAAAGCTCAGTATGCTACTATGAAGCTTGTGCCTTCATTGGAGGAATATGAATCCAATTATTTTAGTCCTCAAAGCTAAAGGGCTCTCCACACTGCAAAACTGCTTTCTTCACTAAGGAGAAGACAGAAAATGTATCTTGGATCCTGATGCACATTTTTACCCAGCCAGTCTCCCTGTCCCAGTCATGCTACCTGCTGGAGGCTCTGGGATTGACGACGAGCTGAGCAGTGCCGAGAGGATTGTATGAAACTAGTTTAACCTCAGCTTGTTGGTTTCAAGGTTTGCATTAAGTATGATAAAGTCAGAAAAAGAAAATACCCATGATCCAGAACATTTTCTAACCAAGTTACCTTTTAGTCAGCTTGCATCTCAGTTTAAAATCTGTTTCTTTATATCAATAGTAGCACGTTTTGCTGGTGTTAGGATGTCTGGGGTGACTATGGCAGACCTGGCTCAGGTTGCTCCTGGGAGTGGGGCTTAGGGAGTAGGAGAGAAGTGGGCTCATTTCTTACCAAGCCCTTAGTGGCCAAGGGGCCCAATGGGAACCATTTAAAATGCAAATATGGTCATATCATTCTTTCTTGACATCAGTCAACGGCTCCTATTACCTGTAGACAAAAAGACCAAACTACTAGTGGTAGTGCCCAAGGCCCTCTGGAACGCAGCTCTTGATTTCTTTCAGGCCTTCTGTCTCAGGACTTCCACAGAGCATAGGCCATGCATCCAGTGAGGGACGCTGTCTTAACTCGTGATGCCTCTTCATTCCCTTTCCCTGGGTAATTCCCATTTATTCTCTAAGACCCCCATCAGGCCTGAACTTCTCCAGAAAACCTTTCCAGTCACCTGTAGTCCGGGTGTGTTGCCCACCCTATGTGCACCTAATCATCATTTTCTGTCTCCCACACCAGCCTGGGTGATCAGTCCTAGCACTTACTAGGTAGTTTTCATAGAGTTGGGTTTTTTTTTTTTTTTTTTTTACTTTTTTTAATTGATGTTAGAATACAGTTATCTCCATTTTCCCACCAACTTTCCCCTGCCCCACCCATGCCCACCTCCCACCCTCAATCTCACCCCCCACCCCGGTTCTGTCCATGTGTCCCTCATACATGTTCATTTACGCCCCTTTCCCTTCTTTCCCTCATTATTTCCCTATCCCCTCCCCTCTGGTTACTGTCAATTTGTTGTTGATTTCAATGTCTCTGGCTATATTTTGCTTGCCAGTTTGTTTTGTTGATTATGGTAGGTTCCACTTATAGGTAAGATCATATGGTATTTGTCTTTCACTGCTTGGCTTACTTCACTTAGCATAATGCTCTCCAGTTTCGTGCATGTTGTTGTGAAGCATAGGAGCTCCTTCTTCCCTTCTGCTGCATAGAATTTCATTGTGTAAATGTACCACAGTCTATTGATCCACTCATTTACTGATGGGCACCTAGGCTGCTTCTAGCACTTGCCTATTATAAATTGTGCTCTATGAACATTGGGGTGCATCTGTTCTTTTGGATTGGTGTTTTAGGGTTCTTAGGGTAAAAACCCAGCTGTGGAATTGCTGGGTCAAAAGGCAGTTCTATTTTTAGTTTCTTGCACAAGTTCCATACTGTTTTCCACAGTGGCTGCACCAGTCTGCATTCCCACCAACAGTGCACTAGGGTTCCCTTTTCTCCACAACCCCACCAGTACTTGTTGTTTGTTGATTTGTTTGTGATGGCCATTCTGACTGGTGTGAAGTGGTATCTCATTGTGGTTTTAATTTGCATCTCTCTAATGGCTAGTGATGCTGAGCATCCTTTCATATGTCTCCGGACCCTCTGTATGTCCTCCTTGGAGAAGTGTCTGTTCAAGTCCTTTGCCCATTTTCTGATTGGGTTGTTTGTCTTCCTGGTGTGGAGTCCTGTGCATTCTTTATATATTTAGGAGATCAAACCCTTGTCTGAGGTATCATTGGCAAATATGTTTTCCCATACAGTTGGTTCCCTTTTCATTTTGCTAATGTTTTCTTTAGCTGTGCAGAAGGCTTTATTTTTTATGAAGTCCCATATGTTTATTCTTTCCTTTATGTCCCTTGCTCTAGGGGACATATCTTTGAAAATATTGCCACGTGGAATATCTGAGATTTTCCTGCTTATCTTCTCCATTTTCATAGAGTTTTATAGAGTAACAGGTAAGAGCATGAGCCCTGGGATAAGATTTCTTGATTAGTATTTTATCTCTGCCACACATAGCTTTGAGAGTTTGGGAAGAGTTATTTACCCTGTCTGTCCCTCACTGTATTCATTTGTAACATTAAATGAAGAGCAGTACCCACATGTTCTGACGATTAAATGATATGGTGCAGTTAAGTGTTTCATAGAAAAGTGTGATTAACTTGTTCATTTATTGTCTTATTTTTTGTTTTTCTTTTCCCTTTCCTTTTTGAAATATAAACTCCAGGGGGACAAAGAACTTATCTACTTTGTTCACTGCTATATCCCTGGCACCTAGAACACCATCTAGAAGCCCAGTGCGCACCTGTAGACCACTTGGTAAATGGACGTATCAGTGACGACATGTGAGTTAGTCATGGTGTGTTCAAGCCACTGCAGGTCATCCAGTTTCCTACAGAAGTGAAAGCACCCCGTCCTCTTAGCATGATCCCTAGATGTATTAGATACTCAGTGAATATTGGTGCCTTATCATTCCCGTTGTCAGCCACCATCTCTTGCATGAGAATGAGGCCATTTGGCAATATCCGCTTCAGAGTTGAGTGACAGTGACAAATATTAGCACAACTATCAGCAAGCATGATCTCTCAGACAAGCACATATACCACCTTGCTTGTATACAAATGACAATCATCACAACTATTTCAAAACAGCCCACCCAGAGCAACTTCCTTATCACTCACATCTCTGCAGATATTGGAATCCAAGTCTTTTGTAGAGTTTATATCTTTAACCAGAAATTCATATTTTATAGTCACTGACATCATCATTTAACAAACTAGAGCTTGACATTTTCAATATGAGAAATTTATTGTGACTCCTTTTTCTATGTAGAAGATATTAGAAGATAATTTTTTAAAGGATCTCAAGTGAGGAGAGTATTATGTGATAAAAACTTTTGACTGGGCTGTAAAGGCTATTTTTTATGAATGGGGTTTGGAGGCCATTGTTAAATTCATCAAAGTTTGACTTTATTTTTGCTCAAGCTAACTGGTAATGCAGTGTATAGGGAATGAGGAGCCCAGGTTTTATTACTATTCAGAATCCCTACCTGGTCCCTATCTGGCTGTGACCTTGAACAGTCACACTTCTCACTACGTGTGCAGGGAGTTGAGCAGGTAGTCTCCAACCTCTTCCCACCCCTTGCCCTCTGGGTATTTTCAGCTAACATTGCCCTAATAACTCTATAAGGAATGAACCAATTGGGATAACTCCATGATTTGCCTCTATGCAAAACATAGTAAGGGATGAATAAGAAATGGTTTTTGCCCTCAGACAGCTTACCAGTTCAATAATATTTAAGAACAACAGAAATGGGTCAAATCAACTTTAAAAGCAAAGCAATTCTCTGTCCCAATGCTTTAATTTTTGTTTAAATATACTATTTGTTCCAAAAGATTCTTTTTTAAATCATGCCAAAGAAGACATGAAACTTTTTATGGTCTCATAGAGAAGGGGCACAGAGGTGGTGGGTGGTGGAAGTGGTGGTTGGATGGATTGAAAGGCTTGGTGAGCACTGGTCAGGTGAGACTGGACATGGGTGTCAGCCATGTGGTGCTGACCAGTCTCTCACCCTGTTCCCAGCTCCCGCATCTAGGATAACAGCATAAAATACTTACTGTCTACTGCACCACTGTGGGGGAAAATCACATCTTTAACAAGTTCACGGAAATACTTTGAAATGGTAAAATCTACAATTATAGTTTATTATCTTAACATCTACCAAATAAGGTAACAATAAATAATGCTATAAGTGACGTGAACTTTGTTTATAATTATAGATGCACAAAACATTGTTTATTTTCTACCAGTAAACTTAACATATGTTTCAAGCCTAGAAACACACTCTCAGTCACTCTTGTGCTTCCTTCCTTCAGAATTGAATGTAAGTTTTGGTGGTTCACAGAGAGCCAAGGTGTGGGTATAATAGCAGTGGGGGGCACCCGGTTTTGATATTCTACACACAGATGTCTTCTGGGGCACTCACCTGGCCTCAGTTGCTGACCCACCCAGGTTGCCAGTGACATATTCCTTCTCACTGGCCAGCTGGCACCTTTAGGCCCCACGACTCTCCCCACTGTGTCTGCACTTCCTTGGAGGCGTGGGAATTTCTCCGTGAGGCTGTGTAAGGACCCACTTCCTATATTCACTTTGAAGTTTCTCTTCTGGGGCTCTTCCTGTTTTTGGGCTCAACCAGCTCTTCTCATCTGTCACTTGGTTCTAAGATTGTCTTTCAGCTCCTAGTTACTAACAGAAAGGAAACATCTGTCTTCTGCTTTCTAGTCTCTACTGGTTCTGGGACAATCCCTCCCAGTCCCCAGAGGAGACTTCTTCCTTTATAATCCCTTATAATATTCTCATTCCCTGAGATTTTGGTTTTCATCAAATCCTCATCGTCCCCCAAGGCCTTTCATTCGATTATTCACACTCTTGTCCCTGCCCTCTGAGTCACATCCTCCCCTTAGGTGGGCACAGGGTTGCCCAGATACCTGCAGAGACAGAGACAGTGGGGACCATACTGACACAGAGGTGGAAACTTTAGTAATTAGCTCAGATAATGAGAAAATAACATGTGGTCTTTGTGTCATGGCTGCTTTCGAACCGATTAGATTCGCAGCAAAGAGCATAGTCTTGTCACATGACCGTCTTGCCTCTCTCCCAGGTCCGAGCCTGTCTCTGAGGCCAATCTGCAGCAGGAAAATAGCGCCCAGGTCTACGCCCCTGGGCCAGCATCCTCCGCATCAGCATTCGGTGTACACTGCTGGAGTGGCTGATGAGAAAGCTGTCTCCCGCCTCCGCTCTCTGTGCCCACTCCAATCCCCCAACTCCTGCTAGCCTGTCAGGCTGCATTTTCAATTACTGTCTTTGAAAAATGTCCAGGTGAACCTATTAAATCAATGAATGTGATGAGCCGAACACAAGGCAATGGCAATTCTGGGGCCTCCCTTGGGATAATTGGCAATACCATGGGGTGTGGAAAATTCAAGCCTGAAAATCATTGCTTTGAAGGAAGGGAGGACAACTGAACCATTTCTTCTATTAAAATGCATGAAGTTTAAATAAATATCCCTGTTCTTGGGGCCCGTCAACCTTCATTATTTTTATGCATGGAAAAGTTTAAATATTTATTAACTTCTTTCTACAGAATTTTTTATAGCTTCATTCAACCAGGGAACATATACATTTAAAAAGGTATAGCACTTTAAAATAGCATTATTTAAAAATAATTAAGAAGTAATTGTGTTTTTATTTTAAAGAAACCAGGTACTATGTAGCTTAATAAAATAACCAAGGAAAAAAAAAAAAAAGAGTAGTTCTCGCACAATGGCCCACAATCAACAAGTTCACATCAGCTAGCTCAGCCGGGCTCATCTGGCCACCCAGACAGAGTCGCTCACAATTGGGGAACTGCTAGCCGGACCAGTTTAACTGACCAGTGTTGTCGGAGTGGGTGGAGAAGGCTCTTTAGGAAGTCCGCTTCTGACCTCATTCCAGGCCATCTGGCCTTGCTCTTCTGTGAAGTCAAGAAGCTGCTGGTCTGTACTATGTGGACATAAGTGAGACCCCAGCCCAGACTCTTGTCACTTGGAGGGTCGCCTTTTAAGGAGATGTCAACGATTGGTGAAAGTCGGGGAGGGGGAACTTTGCCCATAATCCCTAAAATATAAGCCACTCTCCCTCACTTTTGACCTGTAGACCATTGGAACTGATATTGTCTCTACCTTGTCTAACGTGCTAGTGAACAGCGTCTCAGCCTATTCCTCCCAACAGATTCCTATGCAGATGCCCTGGAACTGCCTTTCTGTGTGTTTATTAATGACCATTTGTCACAAAAACTGCAAGAGATTAAGAAGATGCTCTGTCTTCCTTTCCCCTTCCTTTCTTCAGCATGCTTTGTTACTCAACTAACATAATTTTGGAAGACAAATGAGAAAAAAAAAAGCCAACAAAGGAATATAATTTGAAGTTCCACCATGCAGAGGAAACCACTTTTCCTAGGGAATTTAGACCTCTTCCAATTTATGCAATCATCAGTTTTCAAAGGTCTTGAGTAAATCACATTTTATACACATTGAAATGCTTTAGATTTGCTTCTGCTGCTTTTGTATCAGCACCAGCAGTGTTATTATTCTATTTTAAAATGATTTTTTTAAAGGCAAGATCTTTAAAACTGTTGAACCACCTGTGACTAGCCACAAAATTTGTACAAGGGAGGCTGTATTTTTCCTTCTGTGCCTTCAGACAGACTGCTAGCCTCCACCTCATCACCGCTCTGCAGTCGCAGTGAGAATGCAGTGAAGGCGAAGGACACGTACACAACATGAATGCGCGTGGATGACGCTCTGAGATCCCACCAGGTCACGGGTGGGGTCAGAGTGATGGGGTGGGGAGCTGGGGGTCTGACTCACATTTTCCACTGTGTGCGACTGCACCGGCCTCCTTGGTGTTGCACACCGGATGTGAAAATGTCCGTGTAGCTCCAAAATTAAATGATGTACCATATGAAACAACTTGCATGAAACAGTTTTGTGTTCATTCTGTGTCCCATCACCTGGAGAACACCTGTATATTTGTAGTTTTTTTTTTTTTTTAATGAACACAGAGTCTATATTCCACTTTGTAACTTGATTTTTTGGTGGTTGTTGGCAAATGCCTCTTAAACAAATACAGACATTGTAATCTCTGGTGATTGTAAAACATGCCATTGTAGGAATCTATAGCAATTTAAACAGTGTCCAATTATGGGACATCTTGGGTGTCTGTGCTTTGGACTGGCACCCCTGGGTCACAGGGCTGAGTTGCTTGGCCTGCCTCTGGTCACAGCCACAGCTGCCACGGCAGTGTCACGTGAGCTCAGACTCACCTGTGCTGACAGCTCTACTCCAGCCAGCACAGGGGCTACCCTGGTGCTGAAGGAGCTGTGGGAAGTATGAGAGAGAGTGGTCCTCCCTGCCCCCAGCAACCTGCAACCAGTGGGCGACAGAACTGGTGGGTAAACGCTGCAGCCTCTTCTCCTTCCAGAAGAAATCTCCAGTAGGCCTTTTGAATGGTACCCATGAGGGTGCGACAGAGTTGAGCCCCAGTACCCCAATTAAAGCATCCTCATTACATTTGCTTTTCCTTCTTCCTTTCCTACTCTCTCTATCCGGCTTCTCAGGGTCATCTTGGAAATAAATCCACCTGTATCCAGGCAAGGCTTGCTCTCAGACTCTGAACCAAAATGAGGACTACAACAATGGTGCACAGGCTGTCCTTAAATGTACATCCCAGCTATCCATCTACTTATTTCCTTAGGATTGATTCCTAGAATTGCACATGGCAGAGTCAAAGGGCATAGGCTTTTAAAAACAATCTCACACCAGTGTTCTATATAACACAGTTCCTAACTATAAGAGGATTGATTGTGTTTTATTTGCCAGTGCCTATTCAATCCCAGAGTGATGGTGAAGCGAAGCACCTCCACCAGCTTCCTGCGGTCCTTAAGCTGCCCTCCCCAGAGCCTCCGGAAGTCCTGCCTTCTGCTCCCCTAAAAGCATGATGAATGGCATGATTAGAATGCACACCCACTGTCTCCCAAATAGACATCTCACTTTATTGCTTGGTAGTTATTAAAAAATGAGTAGTCATTCTGCTGCTGAAAAGACTACTTATGGGAAATGTAAAGAGTAAGAAAAACATTTACTCATAATTTAAGCCACAAGGAAATAAAACCAACCTCCAGATAAAATGTCTGTTTCTCAAACAGTTCAATCTTTATATCATAGCAGCAGTGGACTCTTAATTACAGGCAGTAAAGTCTCTGCATTTGATTTTTCATCCAGCGTCGGTGGTAAGAAAAATAGAGGAAGTAACCGCCTGGACCGGCTCCAGAGGTGCTTGCGCGGGACAGCGGTGTGCTCTTGCCGCCGGAGAGCGGCCGCTGCACCCGGGTAAGCCCAGCCTTTCTGTGGGAGGGACTGCTGAGCATATGTTCGCATGTATAATTTATATCCACACATATGTGATTATTTTTAAAAAATAAATGAACTATTTCTAAATCATTTCATGAGGCAATGTACCCTTGTGACATCTCTCTGGAAGTCTTTTTTTTTTTACTTTTACTTTTGGATGGAGGAAAGTTCTGATTTTTGAAGGCAAGCAGAACATGGCATCCGAATTTTAATGTATACTCCCCTTATCTTTTTTTACCCCATCTGCATTGTGAAACCCCACTTCTTCAGGAAGTCTATTTTAAATGGTATGTACAGCCTTTCTCATGACAAATGCATACACGTTCTGCCCTGTTGGATGGCTTCAAAAAAAAAAAAAACCGAAAAACTTCCTTGGATGTGTTTGCCATCAACATCAATAACTGGAACAAGGCATTCTGACTGCTGTTTATCCTGTCATAATTACTATCACCAAACTTATGTGGTTGCTGCATTAGTAACTCTGTTGATTATAAATAGCATCAATGCTATAATATATCAGCAAAGACTGGCAGCATTATGGAGACATGGTCCACACACACATGAATAGTTATACCTCTGAGAGTTGTAATTCAAACATTTCCCAGAAAGTGTTATCCCCACTGGGCCTGTCTTTCCAATTGCTCCCATAAAAGCATCGTTTAAACATTACTACCATTCTCCCTTCTCAGTGTCTCTGTGGCCTTCTCCGATGTCCTTCACGCAGTCTAGGTTGTGTTTCGTATTCGAAAGATAATTCCCTGATAGAATATGGACGTAGTAATGTCCTGGTTTCTTGAATTTGCTAAAAGCAGGTACACTGGATTGTAAAAGCCCACTAGAACCAATTCTATTTCTATTTTAACAGTGATTTATCTTCTTTTAGGCAAGAGTCCTATGGAGGGAATTCTTGCAGCACTGGATCCTTCTCTGCTTTTTTTTTTTTTTAACTGTTTTTATTCTTTGAAGGAGATAGGCAAAGGGTACAACTAGGCTTTTATGGAATGCACTGACATATCGTAGAAGGATTCTGCACTTACTGCATGATTTCAGTTTTCAGAATTTATTGTACAGGGTTACCTGGGTAAAGAGAATTCCCTTGCAGAACAATGTATTTCTGTCTTCCCCAAAGTATACTCTCCCTCCGAGGAATGATGCTCTCATATCAAATGGTGTGTATTGAATAAAGCTGACATATTTCCTGTTTTCAGCTGTCTGCCTGAGTCCTAGGAGCCCGTTCTTTTTAAACATAAACTTTTCTTCATTGATTCTGAACTAGAAAGGTTTTTTAATGTAGTAACAATATTTAGTAACTAAGGGAAGTGCATTTTGGGCAATCCTCTGGTCCATGGAAAGAACGTGTGAGTCTGTCTCTGTGTACAAAAATTTATTTGATTCATTTCAAGTTGGTTTTATAAAAACAGAAGTATATAAGTTAGTATCCTGATCATTGAGACTACAGATTGATGTTTTGTGAATTTATTTTCTGCTCATTTGAAAGCCCTATATTTTGAAGTGTTCTAGGATAATGAAAATTTTAACTATTCTGTTCTGCTGTGAGATCATTTATCTTGATGTGAGGGTATAGAAAAGGTGCCACCTTAGGTAAAGACGGAAGAGAGGATAATTGTAAAACCAATAAAAATACCCAGAATGTTTTACCCCAACGTCACTTCAAAATATGTATTTGTTACACTAGAAAGAGTTTTGAAGCAAATAAACCTGTTGACTGGCTCCTAAATTTATTTACAATTAAATTTGTGTCCTGCTTAATCATCTAACCATTTTATAGCTATATATAGGCACCAAAATAATGAAGCATGTCAATAATGAGCTGTCCTGTGTAGACCCAACTTAAATAAAACTGGTAGATAATCAGTATTGTAATTTTTATTCTAAAAGGATGAAGAAAAGTCATCCCCCTTGCACAGTTTATTTGTAGCATGAATTAACCTTCATCACAAATAAAATCAATCTTCTTATCATACTGGGCTCATCCCGAAACAGAATATAGACTGTGCAAGGTTATTAAACATTTCTGAGTAGTAATAGTCTTTAGATTCTTACACTAACTCTTACAAATGTCAGGTAAAGAGATTCTGATATCATTTTCTTATACCTACTCTAACTATGGAAGGACTTTAAATTTTTTTTTAAAGATTTTATTTATTTATTTTTTAGAAAGGGGAAGGAAGGGAGAAAGAGGGGGAGAGAAACATCAATGTGTGGTTACCTCTCACGCACCCTTACTGGGGACCTGGCCCGCCACCCAGGCATGTGCCCTAGACTAGGAATTGAACCGGCAACCCTTTGGCTCACAGGCCAGTGCTCAATCCACTGAGCTACAACCAGCCAGGGCTGGGAAGACTTTTTATGAGGCTTGAAATGTGGATGAACATTGGAATGTATCCAGTGGCTCAAATGGTTGCTTGGGTCTCATGGAGAGATGCACTAGGCATGACGGTGAGCTGGCTTTCATTTTGTATTTACTCTGATTGAAGATCGCATGGCTTGAAAGAGGAATGAATTATATTTATTCCAATACTTCCAGAATACTTACATAGTCATGCACCATTTAACAACAGGGGGATGCTCTGAGAAATGCATCATTAGGTGATTTCATGTCATTGTGCAAACATCACAGAGTATATTTACAGAAACCAAGATGGTACAGCCTACTACCACCTAGACCATGTGGTACAGTCCACTGCTCTGAGGCTACAAACCTGCATAGCCTGTTTCTGCACAAAACAACTTGTGATTAAAAGAAGCACCAGAGAAAATGATGCAGTCCAGAGACACAGCAAACACAAGATGTGTGAAGCTGCTGCCCACGTAACAGGACATGCTCTTCCATAACAAACTTTTTTTAATAAGCAGAAAATTTCCACTTATTTTTAATAAATAGAAAGTAAAATAACAGTAAAAAGTATAGCGTGGTAAAAACATAAACAAGTAACATGGTCATCTGTTGTCATTTTCAATAGTCTGTACGGTACCGGCGTCACCACGGGCACGTGGGTAGTGCCTTGCTACGTGACTTTAGATGGCTACAGGGCAACAGGAATGTTTCAGCTCCATTATTATCTTTTGGGACCATTGTCATATACGAGGTTCATCATTGATCCAGACACCAGTATGGGGCACGTGACTGTGTCCTGAGAGGGAAGAGGAGGAGCAGGGTCACAAAGCCTTCAGGGACAGTCACAGGTTGCTGATTTCTCTAATGTGGGGCGCACGTGCACTGTGTGGGGCTTGTCTCCCCGTCGGAATGACCAGGAGCTGATTTGATCATAAATGTAAAACCCCAGCAGGCACAGCCCACCCCGAAAGCGGGCAGGTGGGGCTGCTTTTTTCTTTGCTGGTTTGATTCAGTCTTCTGGTGGCTCAGATATAACATAAGCATGATTACACATTAGACCAAGCTGCCAGGAGGACTGTGAGATCTTCATCCCTAAAATCAGGAATGATACACATTTGGCTCAGGTGTTTCTGAAGGCGAAGGTTGGGGCTGGACTTGTGACCCCTAAGTGCTGGCCCATGCCGTGGTGCCAGACCACCACATGAACACCACTCCTCAGCAGCATGGGGAAGGTATGGGTGGCATGCCATGTTTTCCCGGAAGTTAAATGCGTTCCATTGTCATCATAGATTACATCTGTAACACGGCTCCTTTGGCTTGCGGCACCGTATCGTTGCGAGTAGCTGGAAATTAACTTTCCCATGCCTTAGCTTAGAAAACTAAGAAGTAAACAGCTCTACATCAATTCAATTTATTTTCTGAAGTTTTAATGGGCCTTGAAATCCAAAATTCTGGGAAGTACTAGTCTAAACAATCTTCACTCAACAAATATTCATTCATTTACTTGTTTTTGTGTCATACAAAGGAAACAGAATAACTTTGTCCTATCAGAGAAGTGAAATAATAAAATCAACTAACATTCATTGAATGTGACACTATGCCAAGTGTTTTACATACATTATTTCATGTAATTCTTGCAACATTCACCATAGACACCCGACCAAAAGTCAAGGGGGTGGGACTAGCACCGGTGCCCCCAGCACAGGGTCCCTCCCATCACTGACCTGGCTTTTCCACCCTCCTAAGAAAACAAACTATTAATGTTATGTCCAGGAAGGTGGCAAGGTACCAGAGAAACACTGTAATCTTTTAAATGTATTGCTTTTCCATGAAACCAAAGTTTGAGTAGCAGAGTGGGTAGGGCACAGCCCTGAAAACAAGCGAAAGAACAAGGCAGGTGTCAGAAGCATCGGTGAAATGCTTTCAGATAGTGAGAGACCACTTGTCCAGGCGGCCTAATCCTCCCGGCTCAGTCGTCCAATCACGTCCCCTCCTGCGCCATATGGTGTCTGTTTTGGGCTCCGTGATTCGTGTGCTCACTTCTACATACGCTGAAGCACTAAACATGGTGTGAACAGGAACTGGCTTCTAGCTAATGGCGATGGATAATTATAGAATGGGAAAAAAACCCAATACTTGGATTTTGGTTAAGCTACTCTAACCTTAATTCTGAGTTCAAGATCAAAGGTAAGAGTGTGAGGACATGCCAAGGCAGCTCGGAACTACAATGCAATTCTTCAGTCGCTGAGCTCCAAGTAAGTTAGCTCATTATTTTGATGCTATTTTGAACAGGCAGGGTGAGATGCTATCTTGGAGGTTTAAGTAATTTCTTGTTCTTTTTCTGCAAAAGCAGGGGAGTGCTCAGAAAGCTATTTTGGCTTGGGCACAATAAGGGGAGTAAATCACCTCTAAGTTATGAGAGCTAGTTCTACCCTTTGGGAGGGACATGAGATGTGGGGCCTCTGGGAGATAAGCAGTTGGCTACCACTGTGGGCTAAATGGTGTCTTCCCACCCCCCAAACCATGTGACAGTATTTGGGGATAAAGCCTTTGGGAGAGAACTAGGTTTCGTGAGATCATGGGGGGGGGGGGCTTGTAAGAAGAGGAAGAGACACCAGAGCTGTCTCCATCATGTGAGGACACAGCAAGAGGGTGGCTTTCTGTGAGCCAAGAAGAAAGCCCTCGCTGGAACCCAGTGCTGCTGGAGCCCAGATCTCAGACCTCCAAAACTATGGGTAAACAAACATCTGTTGTTGGGCCACTGGCCTGTGATATTTATTACAGCAGCAGAGCTAAGATTACTGCCCTTAGGGCAGCGAGCAGATCCCTCGCAGTAGAAAGATGTTGTAACCAGTTTTTCAGGGTTTTGGGGGTTGGATTTTTTTTTTTTTTTTTTTTTTAGATTTGAGGAAGGAAAAGCAGCCTGACCCCAAGACACAGGAATCTTGGGGGAGGAGAGGGGGAAAGGTCTGCATCTATACGTGAGCAGATACCTGGCTCTATTCTGACCCAGGGCATCTTGAGCTGCAACTCCAAGCAAGTCAAGCAGCGAGTGTCATCTCTGGCCAGCCCTGGCACTGAGATGAGAGACTCTGGTCCATCTCAGAGAGTGGAGTCTGGTTCAGCCTGCTGTGATGGGCCAACTCATGGGCAGCTCTCAGCAGAGCCTGCAGGCAGCAGCACAAAGGAGTGGCAGGAATGGGACCAGAGGACTTCCAGAGCTCTCTGCAAGTAGGCATGGCTGACGAATCATTCGTCCTGTGTAGCCTGCAACCTTGGACAACCCAGGGGGAGGGGGCCACTCACAGGGAGACAACAGATTTGCTGACCATCTGGCATAGGGCGTCCTAAGCTTGTCTGCAGTTTTTAATTGGAGAAATAGAGAAGATATGTACCAGTATTTGTTTATTTTGAGTTTTTATTATAGTCAGGTATAAATAAAGGAAAAATGGCCTTTTTTTTTGTAGGAAAATCTTACAGAGCCAGTATTTTACGCTTACGACAATGGGCCTGGGACCTTGCCACCTGGGTTGGAGCCCCAGTCCTTCCGGTTCACCAGTTGTGTTACTTTAAGCAAATTCCTTTGTCTCATGTGTTTCATCTGTTAAATGGGTGTGATAATGCCTTATGGTGAGTATTAAATATAATGTATTTACAACAGCACCTTGTACAAAGTACTTTCTTATTATCAGTTCCGACTCCAATACTTTATAGAAGAGGGTACCAAGACTCAGAAGTAATTCCCCAGTCACAAAGCACTTTGGCATTGTTACTACTTAGCAATGTGTTGGGGTAGCAACTGGCTCGGTTTTCCCAGAACTATCTTGATTTCATCATTGAATGTCCTGCATTCTGGGCAAACTGGGACACTGGTCACTTTACGGTGATAAGAGTAAAGTCACATGAAGTGGAATCAGCTGAATGAGGCCGTGACCGCAGAGGAGGTTTTCCTCCGGGAGCCGAGCAGTGTTGCTACGGAAGCTGCAACTCCAAACACAAGCGCCTGGTGCAAGACTTTGAGAGCAGTTACCAAAGCATCTGTCAAGTTGTGTGTGATTGTGTAGAGCTCTCCGGTAATGGGTTTGGTGGTCAGGAATTTTCCAGACTGGCTTTCTATCCCTGGGGGAATTGCAGCCGGGCAGATGTGGTCTGGTTTCATAAGCTGGAGGTCTGTCCTGACATTTACAGAATGGAGTTCTGAATAATAAGCTAAGATTGCATTTGTAGAGCATTTATCTCAAAGGAGCTCAGTGTTCTTGGCAGTCATGATTTAATTAATACTCACACTGTCTCCAGGTGACACAGAGCAGGCAGGTGTAATTATCTCTGTTTTGCAGATTATCTGACTTGGAGGTTCGCCTGGTTAGAAGGTGCCTTGGAAAGAGATGCTCCCCTCTGATAAGGGGCTTGATTTGGTTCCCATTCTTTCCAGGGAGTCTTAGGCTTGATGGGACCCCGGGGAGCCCTAAATGAACATCACAAATGATGCACTCCATGGTGATAGTCCATTTGTCTTTGCTTGCACACCATATATTTGGTCACCCCGTTGAACAGCCAGTGTGTGCCCAACAGGCGGAGAACTCAGCCATGACACGATCGTCAGGCCAGGCCACGTGAGGTCAGTCCACACCCAGTCCACTCCCTGCACAAAAGATGTGTGTGCTGTGCCTTTGTGTAAGCTGTGAGATCGGTACTAATTGACTAAATAATGAATTAATAATTGAGAGATGCCATGCAGCTGAGCCCACACCCTTGCCTCCGGAGCAGTGAAGCCCAAACAGGAAGGGGATAAACAAGAATAGGAATTGATTTCCCATCAGAAGAGATGGGCTGACAAAGGTGGTGCTAAGAATAACAAAATGACATTAACAGCTAACAGGCACTGAATTCTTAAAGCACACCAAGCCCGTTCTAAGCATTTTGTGTGCATCACTGCTATGGACTGAATGTTTGTGCCCCGTAAAACTCACACTCTGAAATTTAATCCCAATGTGACAGTATTGAGCAATGGGGCCTTTGGGAGGTGACTAGGATGAATGCCGTTATAATAGAGGCCTCAGAGAGCTCCCCTGTGCCTTCTGCCATGTGACAATATCAGGAGAACACAGCCATGTATGAACCAGGAAGTGGGCTATCACCAGACATGGAACCTGTCAACGCCTTGACCTTGGACTTCCCAGCCTCTAGAACTATGATGGAAAAATGTTGTTTAAGCCTCCTGGTCTAAGGTATTTTTGTTATAGCCGCCCGAACTGACTAAGATGACCAATTCATTTAATCTTCATCAATAAGGCAGGAGTTAATTTTTCAGATAGGGAAACTGAGGCACAGAGAACTTAAATATTTCACTGAAGGTACAGAGTTAACAAGTGTTGGAACCAGGATTTGAATCAAGGCCTGTTGCTTTCGGAAACCTTAGACTTAACCACTCAACGATGGGGAAGGAAAGGGTCAAACACTGAAGAACGACTTCCTTTTTATTAAGTGGAACTCACGTTCGGACTGAATGACAAGCCTGATGGTGGCTTGTCCTTTGGTCAGTCCTCAGATCCTCCGACTGGGAGTGAGACTGATGAGGAGAAAGCCGAATCTATGTAACCTGAGATGAGGACAAGTGACAATAAAAAGTGACAATTTATTGAGATCATGGCTGCAGCAACTCACTTTGTCCATCGTACAAGTCAGGAGTAGGCAGGGTGAGGGGTACCTGCGACATGGAGACTTGGAGAGAGAGCAGAAAGGAAGAGGCTCTTTCATTTGGAGCATTTCTCTGGTCCAAAGGACCGGAGATTTCACTGTGGGCCCGAGGCACGCACGAGGGTCAGGCGGCCCCGCAAACGTTTGTGGCTGTGAAAACAGGGCCTCAGGAGCACAGAACATTTGCAGAGTGAGGCGTGCACTGACAAAAGCGAGTTTTGTGACAGTCCTGAAATGTCACAGGATGACATCATGAGTAAGGTCTTACATCAGCTCCTGTAGGCAAATGCAATCACTAGTTGCTTTTGTAGAACTTTGGAAGATGCCCCCAGGTCTTTGGGAGTGGGCACAATTCAGCACAACAGGCTTATATTTCTTCCTACTTTTGGAGCACACACGTGTCACTCACTGATTTGGACATGATTCTTAGGCAGTCAAAAAAGTGCCTCAGCAACCTCCCATTTACTGCTGCCTTTTCCTGCCTCAGCCTCCTTAGCGATTCTCCCACCTACATAAGAGGTGGGGCAAACATAGGATTACAGTTGTGAGCATGCAAAACACAGAGGTTATTCTTGTATTTTTATTTATTAATTATCTTATTACTTTCCACACGAACAGCTGTAAACCTCCTTCCCCGCCCCGCCCCACACTGTATTCTGCCCAGCGTCCCAATTCCCAGATGGCAGGAGGTAGAGTGCGGACACTGATCTCACCTTTGCCACCAGTCCCTTCCTGGACACTAGGCTCCTCCTTCCCTGAGACTGAGCTGCTCATCCTCTGGGCCAGACTGCAGAGCCTCGTGTATGAGACTGGACCCCTGTGCAGCCCAGCAACCCCTCTGGGGCGCTGGGGCCCTTAGCATCCCCAAGGTTTAGAGGTAACCATTCACACGGCACATGTTTTGGGGTGTCAGGCACGCTGCCTTAGGAACTGAGGACAGCGCAACGCGCACGATGGGCAAAGTCCTCGTACCTTATGGGAAAAGGAGAAGTGGACAATAAATAAAAAAATAAACACTCTAACTTCAGGAAACGAAGGCTGCTCTGAAGAAGCATCAAGCGGCGTAAGGAAAGAGTGATGCAGACCGTAGAGTGGGGTGCAGTTGTGCCTCAAGCTCTAAATTAATGCTTGGGGCCATGTCACCTGAGAAGAAATGTTGCCCCGTCATCCCTTGCCCAGGCCCCAAACACCCACTCAGGACCAGCCCAGTGCAAAAGGAAAATGCCAGGCCCCCTGGCTGAAGAATCATTAAGAGTTTCAAGACCAGGAAAGCAGAGCATTAAACCAAGTTCAGGACTCTGCACACCCAGACAGGTGGCCAGCCTGTGATGTCGCCCAGCCACAGCTCCGTACCTCTGGGCGACCTGTCCGGGTTCCCACGTGAAGGCTCAGCTCACCTGTCTGGTTGCCATTCTGCTTTATTGCAGCCCAAGCCCTGCCTGCTTGCCTCTATATGGCTGGGGCTTGCATACCCCTGACCCTGAGCCTGTACCCCCACTGCCCCCCAACCTCCCACCCACAACCCTGCCCAGCCTCCAAGCACCTCAGCTGCCAAATGGCCGCTCTGAGCCCTTGTTCTGCAGTGGGGCCCTGGATCAGCCTCCCTCGCTCCCACTAGCTCCTCTCCCCACCCACACTCCATTCTGACCTGCTCAGTCTTGCTACAGGTCACAGGATTAGATCAAAGTGTAAAACCGATGCTGGTATTTGGTCTTGCACTCAGAACCTTGGGCCTGTTCCTCTAAGCACCACTTAAGGAGAATGCTCAGAGGATCGCCCACAGTGAGCACGGCTGCAAGGAAATAGGCAGCCTGTCAGTCTTAGCAGCACTGACCACTCAATTACCAAGATGTAGCTGTCACAAGCATCCTGGGATGGGAATACTCGGTGGGCTCTTTAAACCGCATGCAAAGGCATTTCAGCGCCCAGTTTTAATGGCATGTTCATCCTGTCTCTGCTGCTGCCACTGCGTGAGATGAAGGGGAAGGTATAATTGAATGTGTGTGTGTTGAATCAGCATCTGCGACAAGAGAGATAGCAAATGTGAGTCAGAAAGTGAAAGGGATGGGTCTCACAAATAGGAAGCAGCACGATACTTTTTTTACTTTTTCCCCCGGCTGGAATACGGAGCTGAGTCAGGTGGACAGGATCAGCTGGCGGGGTGAGCCTCTTTAGTGCAGAGGAGCGAGGACGATAAGGACGCCGGCCTGGGTCTCATTACTGTACGTGTAGGAAGAAGGGAATTGATCTAGCTGAGTAATGAAGAGGATTAAAAATGTGCTTTCAGGACTGTGTGTGTGAGCTGTTTTTTACTTTCTGCGTCAATGGGAAAGGATACGTTAACCTGGTTCCATCTTCCCACCACATAGAAACTATGAAAAAGAGTTTCTTAATTGTATGAGTTAATAAGACTTCAGCATAGTCACATATTTCTGAAATGATGGCCTACTCTGATACACAATATGAAAGCGTGCAATAGATTCCTACTGAAAAGAAACTCTCAGAGAAAGCACGGTTTCACTCACATAATCCGACAGGAGCCTGTGGAAAAGTTCAAGCTTGCAACTGGGGCAGTGATTCCTCCAAACGGAGGAAGACCTGAGCATGATGTCAGCAACTCGCAGTAAGAGGGAGCGCCCCGCTGGCGACTCGGCCTGGCCCCTGCAGCCCTCTGTGTCCTCTCTCTATGTTCTCTCCTCCCCCCAGTCCTCCTGTTTTATTTCGCTTTGTTTTGGTTTGGCTTTCTTTATCTTGACCCACTTCCGGCTGTGTTGTCCTTGATCCTGAAACTCTCTCAAGTGTCCACTTTCATCCATCCAGTTTAGACTCCTTTCTGGCCCATGAGAGTCCCCTGGGATGCAGCCCTGGTCCTGCCCTCATTTGGCCAGACCACTTGCAGCCTCCAGCCCCACCCATCTCTGGAGCTGAGTGTCCAACAGCACAGCTGCACCCAGGGTGACAGACTTCCTGTGGTTCCTGCCATTATACAGGGAATGTATAAAATGGAGTCACTTTAATCAAGCTGCGAAAAGTATTAACATTATGAAGGCTGAGGCATAAGGAAAAGATACATTCCTGTTCTAACTATCGGGAACTTACACTTTTTTGAACTTCCCAGTCCTGCAGCAATGCCTGGATATACATCCAGACCTCCAGATACCCTCTGATCACCCCTGAGGGCCTCGTACCACCACCTGACTTCTACCATCCAAACCACCAGACCTCCCAGACCTCCCCGCAGCCATCTTCCAGACAGCCCAGCATCCAGCATCCTGACCGCTGGCAGCTGACTGATAACCATCCTGGCCCAAATCGTACTGCTAAGAATTCAGAACTGATTATTCTCAAGAATGTGTTTTTTTACTGTAAGAACTTTTATCTTTTATTTCTTCTTTGGAATACATCTAGGTTTTAGCATTTGCAGTTTGAGAACTGAGGCCTTGAGTAAATCATTATCATTTGTTTCTAGCAAGGCCTCTGGAGTCTTTCTGAGTGTGTTCGACAACTGCTCCAGACATTACCCCTCCATCCCCATGGTCACTTGCGGCTTCCCCCCGCCTCTGGTTCGGCTGGTACCAAACACACCTAGATCGTGGATAAGCATCATTGAACAAAAGCAAGCAAATCATTCTCTACTTTCTTTTCTCGGGATAGTTTTTCCAAATAGTACTTTTTTTTTTTTTTTTTATTAAGCCTGGACCTTATGAGTAATGCACAAAGTAGCTCTTTGAAACTGTAAAGTGCTGCCCAAACATTAGATGTCATATTCTATCTGAAGGAACACTTCTGTACCGGAAACAGAAATAAAGCTTTCACCAGGAACATATCTACTTCCTTTAGGTTCCTGTTTTGGTTTTTCAAAAAACATTCTTAAAATGGAAACACCATTTAATATTTGAAAGTTCCCCTTATCCTTTTCCACGTTTGTGATCATATTGATCTTCAAGAATTGTATTCAGAGTACATGAGGCTACAAATTACCCAGGAGCCCCGCTGATCCCTGACAGGCAAAGCTGTGTGCCAGACGGAATGTTTCAGCCTCTGGTAAACGCCTCCTTAGGGAAACTTCCACCAGAGACGTGTGATAGACCCAAAGCAGGCTCTGATGTAGGGTTCCCAGGACACGTACGCAGAGTAACACACCCATGGGTCTTTAAAGATATTTACCCAATTCTCTGTTTCACTGATTTATCCGTACAATTTTTCCCAAGTTGCTTTTGCTTATTTTGTCGTTATTGATCTGATGTGATACATGATAGCAACATAAGATTTAATTCTAAATCAAGGCTTTATAGGCTCTTTAGTGATGGCATTAATTTGAAATGAACCTATTTCATCTAAAATGTGTTATATTGCTCCCTTGCTATAGTCAATAACACATTTATTTGTTTGTTCAGCTTCTCCGTGTTTGTTCAACATTTTGTAGGCCTCTAATAAGGACCTTAGTGAAGTCTCAGTAAAACAAATGGAAAGATATTTAGGAGCACCATTAAGCAAGCCTGTTGTTGTTTTTTAAGCATGCAGTAAGAATTATTTTAAGGAGATATTCATAGCCTTACAAATACTATGTGTGTTCACAGCCAGATCTATTGTTGGTATAATAGTTAAGTCAGTAAGCGCATTTAAAATTAGGTCCCACTCAGCATCCAGTAGTTGGTGTTATGCTACCTTTGTACTTAGCATAAGATTTTCCGTGTCACACTTAACCTTGATATAAAAATTTAAAAACACATGCTTCTAAGGAAGCTTAATAGTAATTTTCAACATTAGAATCACCTAGGGAGCTTTTAAAACTATATAAATGCCCAGGCTCCATCTAAGACCAATTAATTCCAAATCTCTGGTCACGATTCCCAGAGCATAGTCCCTGGACCGGGCACTTCAACACTGCCTATGATCTTGTTAGAAACTCAGATTCTTGGGCCGCCCCAGACATGCCTACTGGACTCAGCTCCGAGGGTGAGGGTGAACTTGGGGCCCAGCCACCTGTGCAATTCTGACACTGCAGTTCAAGAACCACTGCTTTAGGCACCAATATTTGTATTTTTAAAAAGCTTGCGGAGATTAAAGTATGCATCCAAGGTTGAGGATCACTGGGAGAGCAGCAGTGCTGTATGACTTTTGAGGCCTGCAAAAAGAAGAAACTGCCGGAGCAGAAAACACATAAAACTTCCACAAACAGGGGAGCTGTGTCTGGATGCACCTCTGTGAAGAGGCTCAGCCAGTGCGGCTTGGCTGAGGTCGTGCCTGGTGGTGGGAGTAGAAGCAGGCGTCTTTCCGGACGGGACAGTACCGGTGGCCCCGCCACACAGACTGGCCAGTCTGGGTGCAGGGGATGCAATAAGATAGACTGGATGACTTGAAGCTGCACGGCAGAGTCAGAGATGTTAAAGCCCTGCCCAGAGACCGAGTGGTCAGACCCCAAAGTTGAATCTGGGATTTCTAGTACATAATATTTTATGTGAACTTTAACCTAATAAATTTCATTAAGATAAATATCCCAAGTGATTGTCCCTAACAACACCCTGATAAATACATAATTATGACAAAGTAATAATTTCACTTTATCAGGCATTCAGATGGAATACAATAAATCATTTTCAATTATTTTGGAACCCCCTCCAGGAGTGACTTTTTAAGAGGCTGATAATAGGCAAGTGCAAAAATACTGATTTGAGTCAAATGTATTGTTTAAGTTGTCTACAAGTAAGTCTCTTACTAAATTCTTGGTAATTAAATGTATTAAGAATAAAAGGCCTATATAATTTTCCCTATAGTTCAGATATAGATATAATTTCAGCTATATAAATTTCTACATGTGAATAGAAATATCTTTTTAAATTATTTGCTATTTTTAAACTTACCTTTGGCAGGCACATTAGGAGTAAATAATTTTATTGATATCACTTTATTCAGAAAGAAAGGAATCCTTCTATTTATACCCAATAATATATATTTTAAGAATTATTGACAATAGCCCTGACTGATGGGGCTCAGTTGGTTGGGCATCATTCCGCAAACTGAAAGGTTGCCATTGATCAGGGCTCGATCCCGGTCCAGGCATGTACCAGAGGCAACTGATGAGTGTTTTTCTCTCACATCGATGCTCGCTCGCTCTCTCTCTCGCTCTCTCCCTCTCTCTCCCTTCTTTACCTTCTCTCTAAGAAAATAAATAAATAAAATCTTTTAAAAAAGAATTCTTGAAAGTAGAATTATCTCAAAAGAGTAAGAAAGTAACGTATTAGATTTAAAGTCAGCTCACCGCAATAAAAGCCTAAGTTGAAACCTTCTCATCAGTCTTCAACCAGAGGCCGCCTCCTATGTAGTGCCATTTTCAATTCCATTATCTGTCTGGAAAAGATGTCATTTGATGCTTGAATCACCTCTACTATGTCCCTTTCTAAATACCTCTGGTGACATGAAACCCGCTGCCTCTTGACACAGAGGGTGCACTCTATTTCTGAGTTTGTAAATTTATTTTTAGAGAGAGGGGAAGTGAGGGAGAAAGAAGGAGAGAAACTTCAACATGTGGTTGCCTCTCGCACGCCCCCAACTGGGGACCTGGCCTGCAACCCAGGCATGTGCCCTGACTGGGAATCATTTGGTACTGGCGACCATTTGGTTCACAGGCCGGTGCTCAGTCCACTGAGACACACTAGCCAGGCCTATTTCTGTTTTGAAGGTTAGAAAATGACTTACTCATACTGGCCCTTTACCTCTCTATTGCGTGTCTCTGTCTGGCTTTTGGCCCTGGGTCCTTTTACAAATACACTAACCCTTTGCATATTTGAAAATTATAACCTAGATAAAAATTTACTGAGATCAATGTGAAGTTCCTACTAGGATCTAAGAAATAAGCTGCATAAGTGCAAGGTTAGAACAGCATGAGTCAGTGGCCCACGTGATACTAGCTCCCATTTATGGAAGAGGCAGCTGAGGCTGCAAAGTCTGGGCCAGTGAGACTGGGGCCCGAGTCCAGACCATGCCGTTCCAAGTTCATTCTCATCACACCTCTGCATGACGCCACGCTCTGTGCTGTGATGCATGGCCTTAAAGAGTTTCCTATTACTCTTTCGTAATCAGTCTTCCCACACCAGCACTCTCTACATGATGAACTGTTTGCTTGGCTTCCCTTGGCCTCCCTATCGAATGTGATTTTTTTCCCAATGGCAGAGGTCATGCCTTTCTTTCTTTCTTTCTTTTTTTTTTTTTAACTTGGTCATGCCTTTAATGCAGCCTAATATTTCCCATGGTGTCGCCCACATTGAGATGTGTACAAAGTATTCATGGATGTGAAATGAAAAGTCAAATATCTTCATTTTGACAATCTACTGTATATAGAAGCAACATCATGAAAAACCAAATTATCCCAATCTAAAAATGTACATTTTCTTCTAACGTGGTCTTACATTACATAGAGTTGCTAGGGCCAATGGTGTGTCTCAGCGAAAAATTGGGCTCGCTTACATATTTTCCCCCAAAGACATGCATGCTGGGAGCACGGCACTAACAAGTGCATTTTTCTACCTCTTTGGTTGCACATGTGCTGATCATCATCTCTGCTTCCAATCTTTCATTCCCCCAGATCTGTCTATAATTTTTTTCTATGCTAATTTTTTCTGCTTCCTACATAATAAAAGGAGTCTCCTGGACTTCGGAGTCAATTGCATGCTTGTTGGCACGGTTTGGGAAAGCAGGATCCTGTCGGGTCATCCTGCTCTGCTCGCTGCACAGGCACCCCACACACCTAGCAGACGAAGAGAACTGTGGTTTGAGGGGACTGGCCTCGCCCCACTGCGAGTACACGCTGAGTTCTCCTGCTCTGCACTTGCCACATTCTCTCCACTGCCCTGTTCAACTGCGTTATGTTAGTTCCTTATAGAACAAGATTTAGAGATAAAACATGCTTCACCTGGACAGTGATGTCCTGAAAAACACATGCTATATTCAAGGCTATTATTTATAGTTGTTTTTGGAATTCACTCTTTTGAGTGGATTAGCTTTGTTTATTTTTGGTTCTCTTCCAAACTACTTTAAAAAATGTCAAAACAATATACAAACAATAAAATAATCTTGTTCTAATAGGACTATAAATCCTGAGAAGAACACCTGAAATAATTCCTTGTTATTCCTTACATAGAGAGAGTACCAGCAAAAGATCTGGCATTGATTTGTTTCAAGTTGAGCTTTGTTAGCTAAATGTGATGGTTAATTTTACGTGTCAACTTGACTGGGCTAAAAGATACCAAAATACTTGGTAAAACATAATTTCTAAGAGTGTCTATGGGAGTGTTTCTGGAGGAGTTTAACACTGAAATAAGATCACCCTCGTCAGTGCACTGAGGGCTTGAATAGAACAAAAAGGCAAAAGGAGGGGCTTTTGCTCTGTTTGCTGAGCTGGGGCATCCATCCTCTCCTGCCCTCAGACATCCGTGCTCCTGCTTCTCTGACCTTTGGACTCTGACCGAGACCTACACCACCGGTCCCCAATTCTTGGGGCTTTGGACTCAGACTTACATCATCAGCTCCCCTCAGGCTTCTGTACTCAGACTGAGTTATACCGCTGACTTCCCTGCTTCTCCTCCACTTTGCAGAGGATGGATTGTGGGACTTCTTTCCTCCCACAATTATATCAGCCAATTCCTGTAATAAATCTCCTCTTACCTATATCTATATCATCTGTATCTATACCTGTATCCATATCCACATCACCCTGATTCTATTTTTTTTTTTTTTTTTTTGAGAAAACTGGCCAGTTCAGAGTTTGTACTGGGAGTGGTTATAGAGGAAGAGAATTTTAAGGATGAATTTTTTAAATTAGTTCTGGAGTTTGGGGAATAGTCTCGCTAATCTGGTTAGACTAAAACCCTAATGGCTATATTTCCAGTCATAAAGAGGGCCCTGGTCGTCCATAGCATGGACTGTCTGCAGAGATATGCAAAATGTATGCACTGGATAATCCCAATCAACCACTTATAAGAAGCGATGAGCTAAGTGACTCTGTATATGATACTCTCAAGCATTTTCGAAAACTAAGGAATATAATGACAGTGATTAGTTGCTCCTAATGTTACTGGACAAAGTGGTGAAAGGAAAAGATGCAGTCAGGGATTCAAATTCCCAACTCAAGGGTAGCATAAACTACCTGAAAGCTTCTATTGTGCCCTGAAGCTGAGCCTTATCTCCTGTAGCCGCAGAGCTGAAATTGTTGGAAATCCAGTCTGACAGAGTGTCTACTGTTAAAGTGAAGGCATTGGCTGGAACAGAATGAGGTCCTGTAAGCTGGGAAGGTGATATGTGAGAAGATCCTGATGAAGCTGGGAACATTGAGGCCCTATCTCATGACGATTCTTTGCTGGTATGAGAAGCAGTAGAAACAGCTTCTCTATCTCAGTCTGGAAGGTTACCTGCATGCATGAGCAAATGAGAATGGCCTCTCCTGAGAGTTGCCATGCAAGACAATGCTGGTTCTCCTCAGCACCCACCCCCACCCCCCCTCTTTTCTTCTAGACCTGTAATTAGATTCAAGTCCCTGCAGGCCTTTAAAGGTGAGATACAAAATGTGACTCACAAGGAAGTGCATTACAGTCCCAGAGAACTATTTGAGTTCTTTCATTTATACAGACAGAAAGGCAGGGAATATCCATGGGAATAAATACTAGGAGGTAAGCTAATGGTGACAATAACATAACATTGCATCAGGCTGAATTTACTGATATGGGCTCTCTGAGCAGAGATTTTGCATTTAATGCTGCAGCTTGGAAAGCTAGAAGGGACACTAACAGTGTGTTTCTAACAGGAACTCACAGCCTCTGAATTCGTTCCCAGCCTTAAGCCTGTGTACAGACTTAGGGCCCCTTGAATGAAGGGAAAGCTGGGTCCTCTTGGGGAAGAATCTCCAAAAATTGATTGTGTTAGTCTTTCTCCCAGCCTTCCCCAAAGGAACCTTCGATAAGGATGAGTGTACACTGGGGGAGAGGAAAGAATCAGACCATTCAGAATAATCAGACACTGGCTCTGAACTAACACTGATTCCAGGAGACTCAAAATGTCACCGTGGCCTTTTAGGAGAGGGGCTTAGTAGGGTCAGGTATCCAATGAATTTAAGCTCAGCTTCATCTCACACTGGGTCTCTGAACCCATCCTGTGGTTATCCCCCCCAGTTCCAGAATGCATAACTGAAGACACAAACTCAGCACCTGGCAGAATTCTCTCCTTGGTTCCATCACCTGTGGCGTGAGGGCTATTGTGATGGGAAAGGCCAAGGGGAATCCATTAGAACCATCACTACCTAGGAAAATAGGAAACCCAAAGTAATACCACATCCCTAGAGGGACTTCAGAGAATAGTGCCACCATCAAGGACATGAAAGATACAAGAGTGGTGATTGCCGCCACATCCCCATTCAACTCTCCCATTTGTTCTGCGCAGGAGACAGAGGCATCTTGGTGAGTGACAGTGGATCATTGTAAGCTTAACCAGGTGGCGTCTCCCATTGCAGCTGCTGCAGCAGATGTGGTTTCATTGCTTAAACAAATTAGCACCTCCCCTGGTACCTGGTACGCAACTATTGATCTGGCTTTTTCTCCATCCTTGTCCATAAGGCCCACAAGAAACTGTTTGTTTGTTTTCAGGTTGCAAGGCCAGCAATACAATTTCACTGTTATACCTGAGGGTATATCAACTCCCTAGCCCTACATCATAATTTAGTTCTAAAGAACTTTTTTCTGCCCATCCCTTCTTCAAAATAGCACACTGGTCTGCTAAACTGGTGAGGTTATGCTGATTGGATCCACTGAGTGAAAAATAGCAACTGTTTTAGGCTAATTGGTAAGCCATTTGCATATCAGAACATGGAAAGTCAATCTGACTAAAATCCAGGGGCCTTCTATCTCCGTGAAATTTCCAACAGTCCCCCTGCAAAGGTGAAGCATTTAAATAGCCCTTCAAAGGTGAAGGCTAAGTTGTTGCTTCTAACCCCTCCTACAACTAAGAAAGAGGCACAATACCCTGGGCCTCAGCATTTTGAAAGCAACATATTCCCCATTTGGAGGTGCTACTCAGCCTATTTACCTAGTGACTTGAAAAACAGCTAGTTTTAAGTGGGATCCAGAGTAAGAGAAGACTGCAACAGGTCCAGGCTGCTGAGTAAGCTCTTCTGCTCCTTGAGCCAGATGATCTAGCAGATTCAATCATGCGTGACGTGTCAGTGACAGATAGGAAACCTTTCTGTTTGCAACCTTTTACAGCTCAGGCCTTTAGGATTTTAGAGGGAGGCTCTGTCATCATCTGCTGAAAACTACTCTCCTTTGGAGAAACAGCTCTTGGCCTGCTACTGGGCCTTAGTAGAGCACGAACACCTTACTATGGAGCACCAAGTTACCAGGTGATGCTGTCATCTCACCCACCATGAACTGGGTGTCATCTGACCCACCAAGCCATAAATTTGGGCACGTACTCCGTCATCAAGTGGAAGTCATATAAGTGTGATCAGCTCTAAGCAGACTCTAAAAGCACAAGTTTCATGAGAAGGCCCCAATGCCTGTGGGCCAGGTGCTTGCGGCACTGCCTTCTCTCTCCCAGCCCGCACCTGTGGTCTCGTGCGGCATGCCCTGCATCAGTTCACAGAGGAAGAGAGAGCACTTGGGCCTAGTTTGCAGGCGGTTCTACACAACATGCAGGCACCGCCTGAAGTGGGCAGCAGCGGCACTGCAGCCCCTCGCTGGGACATTCCAGGACAGTGAAGGGAAATCTTCCCAGTGGGCAGAATTTCAAGCATGCACCTGGTTGTCCACTTTGCTTGGAAAGAGAAATGGTCAAATACACAGTTATATACTCATTCATGGGCTGTGGCCGATGGTTTCTGGCTAAATGGTCAGGGACTTTGAGGGAACATGATTGAAAAATTGGTGATAAAGAAATTTGGACACTGTTAGAAGTTTGTGCATAATTAGAAAAAATCTTCATATTCAAAATAAACATAATGGGTTCAAAAAAAGAAAGAAATTTGGGAAAGATGTATGTGAACAGACCTCTTTGAATGGGCAAAAGACATGAAGATATTGGTGTCCCATGTAAATGCTCACCAAAAGGTGGCCTTAGCACAGGAGGACTTTAATAGTTAGTGGGTCAGATGACCCACTCCATGGATGCCAGTCAGCCTCTCAGCCCAGCCACCCCCGGCCTAGTGCCCTGGGCTCCTGAATAAAGAGGCCAGGCTGGCAGGGACGGAGGTTCTACATGGACTCAGCAGTATGGACTTCCATTCACCGAGGCTGACCTGACTGTAACGACTGCTGCATGCTCAGTCTGCCAGCAGAAGAGACCAACACTGAGCCCCCAACACGGCACCATCCTCTGGGGTGATCAGCCAGCTATCTTGTGACAGGTTGATTATATTGGGCCACTTCCATCATGGAAGGTGCAGCATTTTTGCACTTACTGGAATAGACACTTACTCTGTACACAGATTTGCTTTCCTTATACACAATGCTTCTGTTGAAGTTACCACCCACAGACTTGGAGAATGCCTTATCCACCATCATGGTGTTACACACAGAATTGCTTCCAATCAAGGAACTTACTTCACAGCAAAAGTAGTGTGGCAGTGGGGATCATGGAATCCACTGGTGTTGTGTTATCCACCTTCCTGAAGCAGCTGGCTCAACAGAACTATAGAAAGGCCTTTTGAAGACTCAGTTCCAGAGCCAGTTAGATGGCAATGCCTTGCAGGGTTAGCACAAAGTTCTTCTGATAGCTGCAGATGCATCCTATGGTGCCATATCTCTGATAATCAGGACTCATGGTCCAAGAATTAAAGGGCTGAAATATAAGTGGTACCACTCTCTATTTCTCCTAGTGACTCACTAGCAACATTTTTTATTCTTATTCCATTTTTCCTTTTAATCCTCACCTGAGGATATGTTTATTGATTTTAGAGAGAGAGGAAGAGAGAGATGGGGACAGAGAAACATCCATGTGAGAAAGAAACATTGATTGGTTGCCTCCTGTGTGCAACCTCACTAGGAATTGAACCCATAACCATTCTGATGGGTAGGATGATGCTCCAACCAACCGAGCTACCTGGCCAGAGTCTGATCCCATTTCTTTATGCTCTACTGGCCTACAAGGCTTAGTTCCCCTGGGAGGAACTATGTTCCTGGAGGAACTTCCACCAGGAGACGCAACAATGATTCTTTTGAACTGGAAGTTTAGCTGCCCCCTCACCACCAACTTTGGACTCCTTATGCCCCTCAATAAACAGGCGACACAGAGAGTTACAGTGCTAGCTGGGACGACTGATCCAGACTAGAGGGGAGATTGGACTACTGCTCCACGGTGCTGCAGGGAAGCATATGTCTGGAACACAGGCGTCTCCTTGGGGTGTCACAAAGATTCCCATGCCCTCTGATTAAGGTCAATGAAAAACTAGAAAAAGCCAATCCAGTCTGGCCTACTAATGGCCCAGTAACTTCAGAAATGAAGGTTTGGGTCACCCCGCCAGGTAAGAACAATGACCAGCTGAGGTGCTTGCTGAAGGCGAGGGGAATACAGAGTGGGAAGTAGAAGGCAGTCATGAATACAAGCTATAATCATGTGACCAGTTACAGAAATGAGGATGTGATTGTCATGAGTCTTAACTTTGTAGTTGGTTATGAATCCATTGGTATGTATAAATATATATATTAAGCAAATGTTATGTTTTCTTTTATAATTCTCTTATCATGTGACATATGTTGCATCATATGTATATCAGTACTTGAATATTAGTTTCACATCACAGTCCTTAAGTTTTGGGAAATCAGGAAAGGAGTAAACGTCATTGAAGGACCTTATATGCACTCTGCTGGGGGGTGGGATCAGCACATTTTTGGTTGTACGCAGAACCGTTGTTATGTTAAGCAGAACTGCAGTCTAATTATTGTCTTTATTTGGAGATTAAGTGTGGTTTAAGGATATGTGTTTGGGTGCCCAGTTAACAAGTGATGAAACTTTGATGGTTGATTTTATGTGTCAGTTTTGGCTAAAAGATGCCCAGATCACTGGTAATGCATTATTTCTGGCTGTGTCTGTGAAGGCATTTCTAGAAGAGATTAGGGCCCGAACAGAACAGAAACGTGGAGAAAGAACAAATTTGGCCTCTTTGCTTGAGCTGGGATATCAGCTCCTCCTGCTCTTGGACATGGTGCTCCTGGCCCTCAGGACTTCAACTCAGACTGAATTATACCACCAACCTATCCTGGTTCTCCAGCGTCCAGGAAGCAGATTGTGGCTTCCATAATCACATCGTATATACCCCATCAGTTCTGTTTCTCTGGAGAACCCTAATGAATACACTAGGAAAAGTCTACTGACCTGTCTTCTCATGAACATTCTGATCTACCCCTGAGCCAAATGGTGTTGTAGAGGAGAATAGCCAGGAAAACAATGATGGCTAGTTTGTATTAGGAGCTTACTCTATGCCCGGCACTATTTCAAGGTCTTGTATACTTTTATCCACAAATTCCTGCATCCCTGTGAAGTTGTTACAATTTTTAATGAGAACACTGGGGCTCAGAGAGGTCACATAGCGTACCCAAGGTCACAGAGCTAAGAAATAGCAGAACGGCACTTAAGTCCACACAGTCTGATCCAAAGTCCTGGCTTTTGATCACCGTGAAACTGTGTCCCCATTCAAGGGTCTGTGAATGCTCACTCTGGGTAGATGGGATCATGCGTTCTGTTCTATTAGTATCAGATCTGTCCTCAGGACCAAAGGCCTCTGGGGCTGACTCCCCACATCTAAGTGCACAGAGGTAAAGCATCTGACAGTGCTCAGACATTGCTGTGGTTCCCCACCTGGCTCTACTGGCAACCACCTAGTGGGCCCTTTCTGCTGCTCTTTCAAAATAGAGATGGCGTATCTTGGAGATTCTGGGTAAGTTGGTCTGGGGTGACTCACCAATGTCAGTAGTTTTTAAAAGCTAGGTATTCTAAGGAGAACCACCGTGGACCCAGGCTGCCACAAATAAGTGAACTAAGACTTTAATTTCATTGAAGAGGAGTCTGCAAATCCACTCGTCGGAGTGCAGACAGTTCTCTAGAGGAGAGAGAGAGCACCAGGGCCAACTCTCAGCTCCAGCCACATTCACAGTCAGGTTTAGAGCCCACCCTGCTGCCCGGAGGAGGGAGGAGACGCTGCAGGGGCAGCAGAGGGCCTTCAGCCTGTGGCGAGTCCCTGGTGCCCCCACGGCCTGGCCGAGGCCCTGCAGGCAGGTGTAATCAGAATTTCCCTGGGAATATTCAGAGCAGATCCCTTAGCAAGCACGACTTCTAAATTTGTCCTCAAGGATGATTAATCTGTTTAAGCAAATTCCTAGAGCATAATTAAGATACTCTAATCAAGGAAAGAGGTTGTTATGCAGCAGCCTTGGGCACTGATTTGGTGGCAGGAGCTCGTGACCAAAAGGCCTCAATAACCTCGTGGAAGCAGTGAAGGTGACAGAGGAGGCTGAACCAGGCAGGGGGAGCAGGCTGCTAGGAGACCACGGATGCCGAAGGAGAGATGTTGGGGAAGGCGGAGGGGTCAACCGATGGAACACTGGGGTGGGTGAGGGTAATGCACCTTCAGATTTGGGGTTCAGGTCATTGGTGGCTTTGGGAACAGCAGCAATGCATGGGGAGGTGTTGGTCTTTCAGAAGAAATAGTTCATTGAAGGTAAGAGTTGGCTACTTGGAAATCAGTGGGTGTGTCCAAGGCTGGAAAACTGCGTGTCAGGGTCCCTCGGGGAGTGTTAATAAAAGGGAGCTGGAGGGTAGGGCTGACTCCCCTGCACGTGTCCTGCAGGTGGACAGTGATGGCTCACATCACATCTCGGGGCCCTGGCAAGTGATGGTGATACATCCAAGCCCAAGCATCACAATGGCATCGGTCTTGGCCCCGTCTGGGCTGGACCCTGGCTCACTGCTGCCATGCATGTGAGGGACGCGCTGACCTCCCCACTGGTCCAGGTCTCAAATTGCAATGACAGGTTATCCCTTCTCCTCTCCCCTCCCTGGCACAGAATAGTGCAGATAGGGAGGATGGGGCTCCCCTGCCCCAACCCCCAGCCCAGAAGAGGGGAGAAGGTTGGGGAGGGGGAAGGTTGGGGAGGGGGCAGGAGAGAGGACTGGGGGAGAACAGGAGAAGGCAGAGTGGGGTCCTCTGATATTTCTAACTTCATCTCTGTCTCTGGTTCAGTCTGCACCCACCACAGACCCTGTCCATGGTGCTGCGTCACTCTGAGGGGGATAACACTGCAGCTTGCTAGTCCCCTGCTTCAAACCAGCTACCTCAGGTCAGGCCCAAGTCATTGATGAAAATGCACAGCTCTCAGTGGGTGCTCTAATTTGCCTCTTAGCCTGCATGTGGCACATCAAATGAAGCACTCTTTACATCCAGCTTCTTAACGCAGAAACAGCTCAGAGAGCTGCGTGGCCAGAATAGGAAAGGTGGTTGGGAGTTCGTCCTGGCCCCTTCCTTGGTTCTGGGGACTGGAGCCCTCTCACCTTTAAAGCTCAGCTGGTGTCAGGGGTCCCTGTGGTACAGACAAGGGGGAGGGAAATGGGGCCACCACAGATGCAGGGAACGGCATCAGCACAGGTGCCTCTGCCATGTACTCAATGGCTCAGCTCCCTGCTGGTGCACTTCCTGCCCTCCTGAGACACTGGGCCTGTTTCTTGAATTTTGGGTCCAGGTTAAGTAGAGGGAAGTGGAGTCAAGTGTATGAGACCCATGTCCACAGGCTAGAGGTGAGTTTTCTAAGAATTCCAAGTAGATACTCAGCTGGAAGGGAAGAAGTACTTCAGCCTGGAGAAAAGCCATGTGTCTCTGGATGGGGCCTCGGCAATGGGATCAAATGCATGCCTCCAAAGTGAAATGAGCAGGAAGAGCAGCCAGTGAGCATCTCTCTAAGATCCCTGCCTTCCTCGCCATCCCCAGCCCCCGAGTTTGTCATGTCTGTTCTACAGTTCCAGGGCCCCTCTGAGTGGCTCACACAGTCCTGGTTCTTATTCAAATGTTTTCAAAGGTCTGTTTACTAATATTGAAGACAGATTCCAGTTCCCTAAAGAGGGCAGTCACAGAGCATTGTCAACAGCATTAATGCTCTACAAACACAAGATATGTTTAACTAAAATATTTAAATACAAAAGCTGTGTTTTGGTACAGAGTACAGATGAAAATGCTCTGCTGCTTTTAACTTCTGAGAACTAGTGAGAGGTATCAAAACTATTAAATTACCACAAACATTTTCCCTAGGAAAAACCTGTTAGGGTGCCAAGTACTCATCCCATTTTTTTTTTTCTAAACTGGCTGAGTGTTTAACTCTGATTCCCCCGCTCCCCCGCGCCCCTGCCAGTAGGACAGCTAGCCTCCTGAAGTACGCGTGTCTCTCTCTATTCCTGGCAGACTGGACCGACAGGGAGGGCTGATGGCAGGGCATACCTGCGGCCCGATCAGCAGGTTACAGCTCTGCCCGCCTTTCAGGCTGACAGCCCAGCTCTTCTCAAGGTCAGAGCAAAACACACAAACATACGGTTGTTCCTCAGGAGGCTCTGACATTCTGGGATGGAGCTGCCTGAAAAACACCAAACTGTAACCCCTTCCTTACTCTCCGGGTCAGACACGCAGAACAGGGAGGCTTAGAGGCTTAGAGCATGCAAAAAAAACTACGGTTCCTCCCACATATTTCAAAATAATGTAATAAGATATAAAATAAGTCAAGACTGTTTTGGTGCCATCAAAAAATACATGTCCAGAAACAAATTAAGTAAGTAATAAATACATGTCCGTCCTGTCCTGTGTGGCTCAGTTGATTGCAGCATCATCCTGCAAACTGAAGGTCTCAGGGCATGTGCTAGGGCTGAGGGTTTGGTCCCGGCGGGGAGCATGCAGGAAGCGACAGATCGGTGTTTCTCTTCTTCCTTTTCCCTCCCTTCCCTTCTCTTTGAAATCAACAATCATGTCCTCAGGTGAGGATTTAGTGCATACGTACATATGTACATACATGCATGCACATCCTAGGCCAGATACCTTCCATTTGCAGTCTTGGTCCACTCTCCACCTTTCTATATCCTGCTTTGTGCTCTGGGAGGCTCAGTGAAATAACTGTTTCAACAAGTTCTTCAGTTCTTGGATTTCAGTTGGGTTTGGCTAGTGGGGAGCAGAGCAGGTGATGAAAGGAAGGGAGGGAGGAGAGCGAAGTGGATGGCACCGTGGGCTGACCATGGCTATCATCCGCCTTTTCCACTCAGCTCTGAGTGTCTCCAGGTGTCTCCAAGTTCAAGCGCTCCTTCAGGATCTACACCTTTTGGGCCTGGGAGGGAGGTGGGGGTTACAAGGCCCATTATTATTAGCCTTGCTCTGTCTTTTGCGGTTTCCCTACACCTTTGTAAATAGTTCTCTTACTGAACACAAATTTGCTCAACTTGAATATGTCCTCTATTTCCTGCTGGGACTTTATTAATATAATATCATATGTCAAATTATTTTTGTACGTATTTTTAGGCACCCAGATTTGTTGGTGTCTTAAAAATACCCTGATTTTTTTTTTCCTAGAGTAATCAAGTGCCTCAAGAGAGGCCGTTTGTGATGAAAACAGGTCTTAAATCTCCCAGGCAGGGTACCTCCCCCCACATCAGACAGCAGAGCAGCTGCAATAAGGCACAGACGGCCATGGGCAGGGTGCAGAAGGAGCAGGATGCCCGCATTCGAAGGCAAAAGAACCAATACTTTTGTGCAAAGATTCGAAGAGTGATTACGATTTCCAGTTTAGTAGTACTGAAGATTATAAATAACTAGGAAAATCTAATTAAATAAAAATGATTGGGATTTCAGCATTGCCATCAGAAACCTTATAAAGAATAGGACTACATTATCAAATTTTGTAAGGTTTGTGTTTACCTGGACATCCATCCATTCCTTTTCTCTCTCTCTCTGTGCCATGGTTTTTCTGCTTCCTACAGAAATGACACCAAGGCCAGTCCCCTCTCCGCAGAGAGCGTCGTGCGGGTCTGCGGTGTGCCTGCTGATTCCTGGGTTGCAGATGGAGTTCAGGCGATTCGTTGAGGGCAGAAACAAGGCCTCTCCTCCTGCTGTCTCCCACACAAAGTTCAAAACTTCGTTCTCAGAATTTGCTGAGTGGATGGATGGATGAATGTGTGGGAGAGTGAAGCTCTGTCACTTCTCAAGATAGATTGTGCTTCTCAGATGTTTTTTTTCCAGGTCTAAAGAATGTTGTGTTACTTTCAAACAGGCATCAGCATAGTGGTCGGGTTCAAAAGTCCTTTCCCCCAAACACTGCGGTGGTTCTCAGTCAGCAGGACCAGGTACCACCCGCACCCCTCTCAGGGCATCGGGACTTTCTGGTGATTGCATGTCTGGGTGTAAGAGAATCACCAGATTCTCTTATATCTAGAACCAAGCAAGAGCACCTGTGTAAGTGGGCAGCTGTCCCCCACAGAGAACTTTCTATTTTAATTTGCATGCAGTGGTTAACAATCTTTTTTGCATATGGGCCAATTCAGGAAAAGGAAAAGTTTGTCAATGACTTATTTTTTCCATCCAAAAAATTTTTTTAAGCTTTGTTTTTTTCTTCCTCTGAATCCCAAAGGAAGAATGTTGTATTTTTTCCACTTAGTTTGTTAAACAGAAGAATGCCAATAAGAAAATTAACATTGTTTTTAGCCAGTAAATTGTGTCTTTTTGAAGATATTTGAGAAGTATATACATGGAGGAGACTGTCTAATGTTTTGTTTAGTGCACAAACTTCGTTGTTTATACTGATTTAGGTTTACAGAAAAACTAAGGAGAAAGTCCAGCGAGTCCCCCCAACCCCTCATCCTTTCAATTACGTGTCTTGCATCGGTGTGGCACCTTTGTTACAGCTGGCGGACCAACACTGACACATTATTTTTATTGAAGTTAATAGTTTACATAAAAGTTCACTTAAAACAATTTCTTTTATCCTCACCCAAGGACTTTTTGTTTAATTGCCTTGAGAGAGAGCGAGAGCAAGAGAGAGAGGAGAGAGAGAGAGAGAGAGAGAGAGAGAGAGAGAGAGAGAGAGAGAGAGAGATTGAGATTGGTTGCCTTCTCATACATGCCCTAATCAGGGATTTAACCCACAACCTGGGTATGTGCCCTGACCATCATTTGGTTTACAAGACAACACTCCAGCCTGCTGAGCCACGCCAGCCAGGGCAAGGGTTCACTTTTTGAGGTCTTCATTCTATGGGCTTTGACAAATGCACCATGCCAGGTATCCAACATTACAGTATCATACAGAGCAATTTCACAGTTCTAAAGATTCTGTTCTTCACCTATTTATCCCTTCTCTGACCACTGATCCTTTCACTGTCTAGTTTTAACTTTTCTAGAATGGCATTTTGTTGAAACCATACAGTATGTAGCCTTTTAAACAGGCTTCTTTCACTTTGCATTATACATTTAAAGTTTCTCCATGTCTTTTCTTTTTTGTAAAAGATTTTATTTATTTATTTTTAGAGAGGGGAAGGGAGGGAGAAAAAGAGGGAGAGAAATATCAATGTATGGTTGCCTCTTGCACACCCCCTACCAGGAACCTGGTCTGCAACCCAGGCATGTGCCCAAGACTGGGAATCGAACCAGTGACCCTTTTGTTTGCAAGCCACACCAGCCAGGGCTCTCCATGTCTTTTATTAACTTGATCACCCATTTCTTTTCTCCGTGTAACATTCCATTGTATGGGGGTACCAAGGTTTGTTTATCCATTCACCTATTGTAGGGCATCTTGATTGATTCCATGTTAGGGCATTCATTCATTCATTCATTCACTCACTCATTTATTCATTCTTTAGATTCTATAAACATTTGTGTGTAGGTTCTTGTATGGGTATGAAGTTTTCAATGCATTTGGGTAAATACCTAAGGGGACAATGTTGGATCATACGGTGAATGTATGTTTAGTTTTACAAGAAACTGCCAAACCATTCCAAAGTGGCCGTACCATTCTCATTCCGCGTTCTGTCCAGCACTTGGTATGTCAGTATTTAGGACTATAGCCATTCTAATAGGAATATAGTTGTGTCTCATTGTTGTGGTAATTTGCAAATCCCTAATGACCTATGATGTGAGCATCATTTCATATGCTTATTTGCCATCTTTATATCCTCTTTTGTGAAGTGTCTATTCAGATGTTTTGCCTACTTCTTAATTGGGTTGTTTTCTTATTGAGTTTTAATACAGATAGGTATTTGCAAATATTTCCTCCCAGTCTATGTCTTAGTTTTTTGTTCTATTAAAGCTTTCTAGTTTTTAAACCACTATATTTGTATGTGGAATTTTAGAGTTTAAAAATTTGTTCAAATGTATTATCTCATTGCATACGCAAAATGCCCTCTGGAAGTCGACGCTATGGTGCCCACAATTAGAGATAAGGAAAGAAAAAGGAGAGGTGACCTGATTCCGGTCACAGGGGGTGGGATGGAGGAAAAGGCTCTGCCCCAATCAACGGGATGTTCAGTTACCCGTTGTTGTGTGCTGACGCTGTGCAGGCTGGCACCACAGGACAAAATGCCTCCCCCTCCTCCCAACTTGGCTCTCTGACTCCTGGGGCTGTCTCTTTTCTGCTTGTGCCAGGCTGAACATTTAAATAAAAGAGGATCCTTGTTTTCAGAGATCCTACATCCGGCAGGCCTCTCCTCACATCCCTCACTTAAAGGAATACTCTCCACTAGTTCTCAGCTCCCACCTCTGAAGACTGTGGTTGGGCCCCATGGGGAGCAGCTACTTTGAGACAAGAGAGTTCAAAAGATGTTTTTTTTAGAGTTCAAGGTGATTGTCCTGAAAACTCATTCTCCTGCTTTGGCAAACACATAAACAAACAAACAAACAAAAACAACCAGCAACAAACAATACCCAAAACAAAAAAACGGAAACCCTGTCTCTTTGTGAACTGACATATTGCATTTTGTCTCAATCGTGAACACGTTTGAGGGGCTGCCGATCACTACCTTACTCTGTAGTCTCAGCATCTCAGGCGGAGGGTACCACACGGAGGGGCTCATGGGCACCAGCTGAGTGCACTCAGGGTATCGCTGGTAGTAAAGGGATCATGATGAGAACGCTGCGCTAGGGATAATCCCAGTGACATCCAGGCACAGGGGACCACATGCCGACTTCTACCCACCTGGTGTCTCTGAGCATCACATCTTTCTGGAGCTTAGAGACGTAAAGTCCCCTTTCTTCTTGCTGAATCAAATTCAACAAAGACATTGTTAACAATACAAATAATTTATTGGAGTAGTTAGTGCCGAGGGTGATGACAATAGGAATCTGGCAGCATTCCTGAGAGTAACCTGAGAGGAATAATCGAGACTTGAGAATGCTTATTTTCCTTCAGGAAGCAGAATTGCCTGGTTCTGGTTATACCAGTCATTAGCGGCTTCCCTGGCCACAAAACTCTCATGGTAATTCCAATGGAGTTGTTTACTGAAGTAGGAAGATCTGACTCTTTGATAACATGTTTCACTTGCAAAAAACCTTTAATGACACTCAAAGGCCTTCCAATAGGAGAGAAATTTCCTCTAAACTGAGAAGTTACCTGGGAACAGTGGCCTTCCACAGTAAGGTTATTTATGTTCACTGGGCTAATGGTTTTTGTCCATAATACGTTTAAATTGCTTTTCATTTCATAGTTATGCTTCACTATCACATTCAGAATGCTGCTTCTCTCCCTGAGCAGAGCTGACAATTTCCTCCAGTGTGTGATGATAGCGTTGTCCTTTTGAAGTCATTTGACATAGATGCGGTCTCAGCCATCTCAGGAGAATATTCTCCGGCTGATAATCATAGCCAAGTGGAAAGTTTGAATGAACTCAGGCTGGCTGGTAGTTCTCTCTCTCCCTGGCTCCCTGGCAGTGTCGTCGCGGGGGGATGGTGTGTCTATTGATCTGGGAAGGAGCCAGCCAGTCAGTCTCCCACGGTCTTGAGGGACAGGTCCCAACTCAGGGGTAAGTCATGCAGGGAGGTTGAGAGGAGACTCTCTTCAAATGATTTATAAACTGAGTCACACTTATCTGATATGAATAGCAAACAATAGTAATAAATAAATATATACATACATAAATAAGGAGACTCTATAGATATGGGCATAATAATTAGGTTTCTACAGCCGTGCAGCAGAGACTAAACTGGCAGCTACCTCATGGGCAGTTGGGGAATGGAACATTCTTTCTAAATCTGGAAAAGGTGGACCAGGCTGTTCAGTAGATTTGAAGCACATATAATTCTACTTAAGCATCTTGGGTAATAAATTCAACACCAGTGTTATGGAACACTAGCTTAATTTTTTTGAAAACAGAGGTAAAGAAGGTAGGAGAAGTTCCCGTTTCTAGCTTTTATTTTGTATCTTAGGGACTCAAGTCATTGTTTACATGAAATTGGATCACCCTTCTGCCTGATTTCAAACTGAGAACTGTGTGTGTATGTGGTATGTTTTGAAGATTTAAGTAAAAATGAGGTTAATTAAGTTAATGTTTTATCCTTAACATACAAAATTGACTAGGAAGAAAATAAAAGGGGCCAAGAAGTGTGAACTGCATTGCTCATCTGTAGCAGTTTAATTTCAACCACCTCAGCGGGCCGAGTCTTGGAGGATTGCGAAGGCAGCCCACACTCCTCAGCAAGGGGAGGTGACCCCCCGGGGAAAAACTGGTTTCTGGCTCTGTGACTGGGGTGTCTGTCTTCCAGGACCCGCCAGGCTGTGCAACCTTACCACATGGTTGGTTCTCTCGTCTTTGATTGTGGGCGAAGGCGGGCTCTTCCCCAGGAAATACTGTTCATCAGCTAACTTATGACTCAGTCCGTCTTGCCACCACCAATTACTGATGCTGCTTTCCACAGTAGGCTCCAATGCTGGGACAGATTCTATCTAAAATAGATCTTTGGCTGAGGAGCAGGTGGTATTGGTGGCAGGCTAGAATGTCATGCAAAGGCAACTTGGAAAAGTGCACACCCGGGGCCAGAAAACCATTTGTTTTTTAAAAGAAGGCATATGGAATATTGGATGTGTGGGTAGGAGTGAAAGAGGAGCCCCAAAAAAGTAATTCGCATGGATAAATGCCCACACATAGAAGAAAAAATCTTGGGCCGATTCCAGTGTGAACGGTGTCCGAGTGAGGACTGTGCCACGTTTACCAGTCAGTCCCTGCGTATTCCTGCTAGACTTCGGGGGCCATATCAGGTGTGCTTGTGGAGGGTTTGGAACCTCCCCTGCTGCTTCAGCCACAGTCCTTGGCACACAGTAGGTTCTCGGGAAATGTTGCTCCATCTGTGACCCGCTCATTTGAAATCCGACCTTTGGAAAGTGGGGGAAGATGAGCGAAGCCTTTTGGCAACACACATCTCATTGGTGGTCTTTGGGGGCCACAGACAGGTGCTCGGTGAACTTCAAATTTAACTGTTCAATTTTCTAAATCTTTTCTAATATCTTCCACAAATTTCAGTGCATGCCTGAGAAAATCAGCTTGCTTCTTAAAGCATACGATTTTGGAGTTAAAGAAGGCTGCTAACTATTGATCTCTAAAAAGGCTTTTGTGTTTTTGTTTTTGGGGGTTGTCAAATGATCTTTAATTGAAGTATTTTCCTTTGTAGTTCTTCACTAGCCAGCCATTCCCCTGCACCACTGATGATGTCACCTATGATGTCATGAGGGTGGCGGGCATCAACATTGCAGCCCAGACAGGGCCATCCCAAGGTCCCTTTAATGGTTCCAGAGAGTTCTGTAGCTAAAGATCGGTGCCACATCTGTTGGGCAAGGTTGACAATCTCATTAAAAGTGCAATTTCCACTGTGCTTAATGGTTTTTTTTTTGTTGTTGTTTGTTTTGCTTTTTTCTGTTTCGTGGTGGTTCTTTGAGGACTTTGACAGTCAGGGCAGAGGCAGAAGGCACTACGTCGTTCAGGCCTGTTGGCTCTGGTCAGTTTCTCTGTGATTCTCAGGCCCTTCCTCACTGGTTGCTTTGGTGACGTCATCACAAACCTCTTCGGGAGACAGACCCGGGGGGCAATCTTGGAGGCCAGGGCAGACTTGGCACCAACTTCCCCGCCCACGCACCTCAGGTGTACAGTTTTGATCTTGTTGGGGTTGAATTTGAGTGAAACATTGGAGGAGGCGGCTTGTGTGGGACGAGCCTGGATTTGGGACAACCCAGGAAAGGTGCGCCTTTTCCTCCTCCAAGCCAAAAGCCAAAGGTAAAAAGTAGGTTTTGATTTGGCCGTACTGAGGTGAATGTTTAAAGAGTAGACCCCCAGCAAGAAAAAGCTAAAGGAATATATCACCACCAAATGAAATGTGAAAGGGTCTTCTTTAAGAAGATCAAAAATATGAATAAATAGCAACAAATACATATCAACAATTGAATCTAAAATAAATAAATAAATAAACAAGTAGAACAGAAGCAGAATCATAGATACAGAGAATGTTTTTGTGGTTGCCAGATGGGAAGGGAGTAGGGGATGGGCAAGAAAGGCGCAGGGATTAAGAGGTACAAATTGGTTGTTACAGAACAGTCACGGGGCTGTAAAGTACAGCATAGGGAATTGAGCAGCCAGAGAACATACATGCATGACCCATGGACATGTACAATAGTGTGGGGATTGCCTGAGGGCACTGGGTCAGGGGGGGAAATGGGTGGGCTGGGTGGAGTGGGCAAAGGAGGAAAAACTGAAGACAACTGTTAATGGCATAATCAACAAAATGTAATTTAAAAAAGTAGATGCGACAGCCTTCAGTACTCCCAAAGGGGAAGTAATCCTTCAGAGTGCTAGATAAGAATAGATATTTCCTGTGGTAAAGCCTTTTTAAAGGCTGAGGATTAGCAAAGGAAGACTCAGGTGCCCAATTTAGACTCACACTGGAGTGGCAGCAGCACACATCAGAAATGAGAATCCTTCCTAGCAGTTGCTTTTTACTTGGGGAATTCTCTGGCGCAAAGGATTTGCTGAATCATTTGCCCTGCCATAGAAAACCTTATTCTCAACGGAGGAAAAAATAATGCACAAAGAAAAAGCTTTTATAGGGACTCAGAAGCGGGTGTGCCATCGTTGAAGAAAAATACCAAGATTGAAAAAATTAAATTTCAGCAATACGCATGAGTCGGGACTAAAGTGAAGAAAGAAAGGTGCAGTAAGCTAAGGAAAAGAAAGTCAGGGAACCACCAATCTGGCTACCAAAGTCACCCAAGGCCGAGCGCTCAAACCACGCCGCTTGACCTCACGACTTCAGATATTCCTAGGCCGTTCCCACATTGTGCTGTCTGTGTGGTAATCAGCCCCGGAGTCAGCCAGCCCAGGGCTGCACAAAGGAAATGCACACCGGCTCACCACGGCATCGCGTTTTGGCAGTCTCAGGCAGCTGTGGCCTTGTCTTAGCAGCGCCGTTTATTTTTCTTGTGCCAAGATCTCTTGTATGAAAAAGAGTTTTTAAATAAAACTCTTTAAAAGTACAATCGGAACACATACCCATTTCTTTTCTTACAGTATTCTCAATGCCAATTATCGAATTTCACATGAGTTTGTATTTAATTTCCGAGAGCCTTTGATTTCCTTGCCCAACCTCATCTGTATCGCATCTCAGTGGAGAACCTCTCACCCCTGTGAGGTGGTCTGGTTGCTACTTTCTCGGCATCCGACAGTAGGCACTCAAAGCGGACTTGCTGAAAGAGTGGATTCTTAGAGGAGCCAGACCTAAGCAGTTTAATGGACTTGGGGTAGCAGAACTTCTCTGGAGCCAAAGCAAGGGAGGTGAAATATTCTCATGTGCTTTGAAATAGAGAAGTGGAATGAGGCACACTGTTTTTAAGCAATTTTATTCTAACAATAGTTTTGATTTTGATTGATATACGAGACTGGTTTAATGCAGGTGAGGCTAGCTAGCATCAGTGTGTTAAATACTTCTATTCACAAAAGGGGTTTGGATTTTCAAGGACTCATGCGGAATATTGTTCTTACAGTTTTAATATACTGATGTAAGTCCCCCAGCCAATATTTACTAGGGGAGAAGTGAACATTTCAAATTATTTTATGGAACGTCTAAACTTCTCCAGTATTTATCTAAAGGATTAGATATATATCTTGGATAAAACTTTGACAAATTATTATCAGTATTGACTTCCTATTAATTTCAATAATGTTTCAAACTAGATGGTAACTCAGTACCTATTTTTGTACCTATCTTGTATTATACTTCCATTCTTTGTATACTTTTTCAATGCTTACATGTTTTTATTTTGCTTGCCATTTCTTAATCATTTTTTATTAATGTTCAAATACAGTTGTCTCCATTTTCCCCTACCCCACCTCCCACCCTCAATCCTCCCCCTCTTTGGCTTTGTCCATGGGTCCTTTATACATGTTCCTTGATGACCCTTTCTTTTCTTTACATGTTTATTTCTGGAAGATAAGAATTTCATCTAATTTACTTTTCATAAGCACCACAGATACTGTTTCAATAGAAAAGATTCGGAAAAAATAATCATTCTACTTGAATATATTTCTTGGAAATATTTTCATGCTGGCTTTAAAACCATTTTGACTTTTGACGTTAAACCTTAAAAGGACCATTTATATGAACTTTTCCCTTTCCCCTTTTTGTCCTCCATCAGTCACCACACTTTGAATCCTCACATTTCTTCTGACTCTGCAATACACAACCCTGAGACAAAATGACCTTTTGTAAAATTCCTGAGGATAAGAGCTCTCCAGTTGGGGTGGGCCTTAACGTAAGAATTATCATTTTATCTTTTCTAGCAAGGGATTTCATTTTATGCTTTAATTTCTGACCTATTAACCCAGAATTCCAGATTTTAAAATCTTCGGCACCAGTCCTCCAGAGGTCATCTACAATTTTGTCTCTGCCTCTCCCTGATAATATATTTCACTCTTGCAAGTCTGGGGAAGAAAACAGTGGGAACAGGGTTGGAGGGAAAAGTGTAAGGGACATACAGAAGTCTGAACGTTTTATATGAAATCATGAAAGTTTTAGCACTTGGCCCTTCTAGGCATCAAGTCTCACAAAGAGATTATAAAAGAACAACGTGCTAAGGAAGGGCTTTGCTCAAGTTAAACCTTTGGAAAACTGTGGATCAAAAAGGGAAGTATAGAAATAACCAGCTTAAAGTGTTTCCTAGCCCTGGCTGGTGTGGCTCAGTGGATTGAGCACTGGACTGCGAAGCAAAGGGTCACTGGTTTGCTTCCTGGTCAGGGCACATGGCTGGGTTGTGGGCCAAGTTGGGTCCCCCAGTAGGGGACGAGTGAGAGGCAGCCACACATTGATGTTTCTCTCCCTCTCTTTCTCCTTCCCTTCCCTCTCTAAAAATAAATAGAATATTTAAAAAGTAAACTGTTTTCTAATTCCAAATAATGTCCATTCCAGAACTACTGTTCCCATCGCTCATGGATTCTTTTTGCTTTAGACAGGAAATAAACATTTTTGGAATTGTGAGGAGGCAATACCTAAAAAGTAAAAATTGTTCATATCAAAAGATTTGTTTTTAAAGGCTGCATCTGAACTATTCATACATGAAATCGCACTTCTGGGATAAACCTATCCGAGGCTGTGGGATGCAGTGGAGGAAAATGGGCAAAATACAAATGAAACAGAAGTTGAGAAAATGTTATTTGCTGAAGCTAGGTGATGGATCGGTACAGAAGTTCACTATACTACCCTACTTATGAATATATGTCTCCATAATTTCAAAAGGTGAAGGTTTCTGATAAATTATAACCAACAATTTTATGTCATTTCATTATGTACACAATGGAGTATTAGTTTTAGCTTATTAAGAACCATTTTTTCTTTGAGATTTCATGTCCTACCTGAAAAGATGTAATTGTCTTATATATGTTGGACCATAAAACCACATATATGTATATTCTGCCACATTTTTATTCTAACAGTATTAATATTCTTTGGTATGGAGCACTCCCCCCCCCCATCCCAACATGTGACTCTCAGTACTTCAAAGAAGTGCACTGTAGTATCAGAAAAGTTTAATTCATTAGGCAGGCTGATTTCAGAGAAAACCTTAATAGTGCTTCATATCGAGTTAGCTATGTGAATTTAGCTTAGTTTCCCACACCATCTTATCTCCTGAAACCACTTACACCTAATCATCCCTTACAAGTTGAATACAAAGAAAGTGGTACTTAGCATCTTTTCAATACTTGTAACATATCTTCCTTAGAGCTGAAATATCGCAGGCCCTATACCAACATTTCTGAACCTATTCTTTAATCTCAGCGATGGAGGAGGCATGATCAACACCATCACTTAGATGAGTGACGTGTGGTTCAGAGATTAAAAAAACCCTGTGGTAAGTTGGTGGAGGCAGAATTTGAAGCTAAGTCTGTCTGAATGCAAAGCCTGTTTGATATAGTTATACCAAACAAGTATATGAACTCTGTATTATTCCAAAGGAGATAAAGAAAAAGAAAAAAAAAAAAACATATCCAAAGTCCTAAGGTTCAGGAACAGCATACTCAGCGAAGCTGAGGTCCGAGTTTATAGTTTAATAGAGTTTATAGTTTAATATCATTCACGCAAGTTGTTCTGGTTCGGGGAAAGGCAGTATGTTCCCATGGGGCCCCTCACAGACTGCTGTCCTGAGGAGGCGACGGCAGCCCATCTTCTTTCCTCTGTCCGGTGACTTCGTTCCACACGCCAGGCAAGGGCAACCGAGCTGCTCAGACCCTGCTCAATCTCAGACCAACAGTTCAGGGCAGACCATCATTGGACACCCTGAAATAGCTCGCTTTTATGGAAAGGACTGTCTCTGTTTTTAGTAGGCACGGTATATTGAAGGCACATACTCTATCGCCAGTAGTGTGAACATAAAGAAATATATTTGAGTATCTTTAAAATATTTCAAATTTTTATTAAATATTTTATTCAGTTTTAAGATCACAGTTAAAGTACTTTAGCATGTTATACACATGACTTACATGTGCAATTTTTAGAAATATCAAATTAAGTATAAGATTTTAAAGAAAAAATTATATAAATGTGTATATTGACTTTTACTACACATACATCTAAGAAAGCAATAATTCTGTTGTACCATTGAGAAGAAATCATTTATTACATGGCATGTTTACACCAACTCTAAAGAGAACCGAGCCAATTTCTGAAAGCCCAAAAAAAAAAAAAAAAAAAAAAAAAAAAAAAAAAAAAAAAAAAAAAAAAAAAAAAAAAAAAAAAAAAGGAAAAAAAAAAAGCAAAGAAAATAAAAGAAAATGAGCGATTCTGTCATGCCGAAACTGTCAACAGACTTAAGAGCTGGTAGCCAAATGAAGCTGTGGTTAATTTATGGCAAGTAAGCAATTCAAACCTATGAGAAAACTTCATAATCTGCTATGTGGAATCTCAGGTGGTTTCAATTCTTTTTTTGGATAAATTCCTGAGAGCAAGAGACTTGTTTAGTGCTAAAGAAATAAGGAAAACATTGCTGAGCTCCAGGTCGTGAACCTTCCCCACCCCCAGTCCTGCCACTCGCAGAGCTGGAGGCACTAATACCAGGTGTCGGGGGGCCAGGAGCCAGCCCCTCCCTCCGAGGCCGCAGGAGAGCTGTTAGTTTGTGAAGCATGCGTGCCTGTGATTGAGAGCTTGTGAGGTAAGATTTGCGGTGTGGGTGGGAGGGTTGGGAGGCCTTGAATTAGGTTCTTGTTACTCAGCAACCAGCTCTGGCCTAAGTTATAAGAAAATCTTTGGAAGTAGTAGTTATGCCCGCAACAACTAATTCTGTGCACAAAAATGAATCTGCGGGCAGGATCAATTCTGACCACTGACTGCACTGAGAAAACAGTGGCCATGGAGCTTTTAAGTACAAGGTTTCCTCTTTTAATTTATTACTGTAACTCATACCACCACAAATAAAGTTTGGCCAGGAGAGGAAACTTATTTTTTTTTTTAAAGAAAATGTGTATTTATGTTCTGTTGAGGAAGAGCTTAGTACACACAGATGGAGGTGTGTACCAATGACAGAACTGGGTATGTTTGTCTTATTTACTCTTTTGTTGCTTTTTAAATTCTGAAATGCAAGGAAGATAATGTCCCCAGTGAAAAGAACAAGGTCATTTCCAAACTAAAGCAACGCAGTCCATCAGACCCTGAATACTTTACCAGACAGAACTAGTAAGATGAACTGAACAAACTGTTTCTCTTTATAAAGTATAATGCTAGTGAATCTAAGTAAGAATTTTTAAGAATCCCAAAACTCAAAAACAAAAATCCAAATCTAATTCTTTGGGAATGCTTGTATAAATAAACGCAACATCTATTCAACAATTAGTACACTCTTCATAAGGTGCAAAACAAGGTCCTATGTGGGGAAAGCTAAAATTTAATTTCACCTAGCAGTCACTCTGAATACTTTATAGGTCAAACGTAATAACAGCATTTGCTTCTACTGCCCATTTTCAGCGATACATTGTTCTCTCTGGAGAAGGCGGTTTGTGAAGTCAAAACACTGCAGTGGAAAATAGTGGCACTGAAGGCAGAAGCAAAACAAGACAAGCCTTTGAAACAGGACTTAACTGAAATTAACTTTTAAAGCCGAGGTAGCCCATTAGAATTGGCCTTATCTGAGGGCTCTGTGGAGCAGTGCAATCAAAGGCGAATCTCTTCCTCAGCATCACACACACACCAACGGCCCCTTTACAAATGAGGACTCCAGGCCTCTCATGTCTTCCTTCCTTTCTTCCTTCCTTCCTCTGGGTGAAGAGGTGGCACTTCTCCCCGGTGTATGGGTGCTGGCCTCCGGCCTCCGGCCTCCAGCTGCTGGTCTCCAGAACACTTAGGATTCATACAGTAGTTTAGCAGGCAGCATGGTCCCACTGCTTCACATTAATGCCAAATGCCAGACATGGAACAGAGCTATTTGATAGTTCCCATCCCTCCCCTCCCCCACACATACTGCATAAACAAAACATGTCATTCGCTTTTCAGATTCCTCCTGGTTCTGTAACAATTTCTAATTTGCTTGAGCTTTTACATAGGTACAAACACTGTCATATGGTGAGCCAACGACTGCAGAGTGCAAACAAAATTTTACAATTTAGGCAGAGTAGCATCTGACTTAAAAAGAAAATGACAGGATTAGACATCTTGGATTCTAAGTAGCCAGACCAGTTCAGATGCTCCTGGTTCATAGTGTTCACTTTTTTCCCTCCAGCAGTTTTAGTGGCAGGAACTAGCGTATCAGTGACAATGTGGGGCTGACGTCAGCATTTTGGCTCCAAGGTGGCATTAGTAATAAGTGCGTTCTGACCAAATTAAATAAATACATTTTGACATAAGACTGTCAGAATTACAATGTGAGTTATCCTTTAAAAGGGGCTTTAATGATTTAACATTTTTTGATCTAAAAATCTGGGAACAAACCTAATTTGGAGATAAGAACCTGTATCTTCACCGTGGCGGTGCGACATTTTCCTTTTCCTGATTCTTTACAGTATCCAAACAAAGAAAAACTTAAACAAAGGATGTCTTACAGTATTTTTTCTTTCACTCAGCTTCTTAGAGCTGCAGCTTCAGTTACTATAATATACTCTACACACTTCAAAATTACATAGGAAATACCCAGAAAACTAAATAAATAAAAGGCTACAGGAAACTGGAACAGTACTGTGTCTCCATCAGACACTAAATTATCCACTTCCAGCATCATAGAGAAGGGCTAGGACAATTTTTTTTTCCAAAAGATTTATATACAGGTTTGAATCCAGAAATTAAGGTTAAAAGTATAAATATTGATAATTTCAACTAAATTCAGAATGGTTTCAGAAAGATATGATACAACAATTTAGAATAAAACAAAGCAGAAGAGCGTCATATTTTGGTTTGCTTGAGATATACATAAGGTGCAACTTTTTCTCTTGAGGATGCTTGTGGGACAAACATTAGTGTGGATGGTGGTGGTGGCAGATTAAGGTACACGCTATAGTAATACAGTTTTTCCAAAATAGAGAAGAATGAGAGAAATGAAATGAAAATGATGGGGGGTGCTGTGGAGGGGGAGAACTACACACTGGTCTGAGATATTTGTGCTAACACATGTTGTTACCTGAAAATACCAACACCCCTTTCCAGCAGATGCAGGGCATGAGAAAAGCACTCTTACTGAAATCAGGACTTCCACCACTCAGAGAAACTACAAGGTGAGTGTCTAAAGAACTATAAAGCTTTGCAGGATTTCTGCTACTCTCAGTGCCTAACAGCTTAAAAATTAAGCATTTTTACAAAAAGTTTTTTTTTAAAGTATCTGAAAACAGTCATATCCAGTAGGTTGCCCTCCCACTCCCACCCCTGCTTGAGGGAAAAGCCACTGAGGTTTAGGAAAAGCAGATCAAGTAAGATATTAATCACATAGAAAAAAGCCATCTTTTGTTTTGCTTCTTTTTTAAAAAAGGTCCCATGAATATACAGCAATCTCTTGAGGAAGTCTAGTGAAATGTAATCGGAGGACTGAAGGAGGGTGCTCTGGCAAAAATAGATCTATTCTAACGTGTTCTATAGAATAACAAGTTAGTACCATTGTCAAGGTGCATGTTCTGCACCATACAATTTTTGTTGGGTTTTTTTTTGTTTTGTTTTTTTTGGATTTTAGCTAATAATAATTTAAAAATCACTGCTAGCAAGTGGTCCAAAAACTCCCAACAGCCACCAACACTGGGACCCAGCAATTTCCAAACATTCAATTTGTGTTTTGAGATTTAGAAAATATTAATAAAACAGCATCATAGTAAAAACATTATGCTGAAATCTGGGGCTGCTCACCTGATTTACTTCTAGGTAAATGGGGTTAAGCGTTAACCTCTGATTAACCTTGCTTGCTAATTCCTTCCTCCTCCATTCATACAATGAGTATGCATCTTTGAGAATACCACACCAATGCTCTGCTGCCCTCTTTACCTGCTTTGGGAAAAAATGTCTCTGTATATTCTTCTTCCATGCTGTTAGTACGTTGTACATATTTTCCAGCACCGAAACTGAAGTAATATCTACAACCATGAAAAGCTAAACCTAGTCAGGACTAATAGAGTCATTTTTTTTTATATGGCTATTAGGTCAAATTACGATTAGAAAAAAAATCATCATTACAATTCAGTCAAGTATAAATTAGAAAGCTAGATAAAACCTTGTAAACTGTCACCAGTTAGAGATCTAATTCAAAAGCTTCAAACTTGAACTAACACTATCAAAATTCCGCCAGTTTGAAAATCATAAAAATTATTGCTGGAATCCAATAATTGAAATTTGGTAGTTTGTGCTGCGATGCAAGAGTGGGGAAGTACTTTGTGCTATGGAACAATACCCTGTAAAATCTGTAGCCTTTGACTAATTTTGATTTATCGCTTGCATCTGTTGCTAGGAAACAAGACACCGTGAACGTCAGGTGATTAAGTCAATATGTTTGTTGAACGTTCTAAGCCAGTTAATCCAGTTGGCACTGGCATATGTAGAGTGGCTTTTATGCTCAAAAGCAACAAAACACAACAAGGAAACAGAAACTTGCAGGTGGATTTATGACTGAGAGTCCCACTCCGGTCAGGCATACTTCCCTTGTCATTTACTCAACACCTCCTTAACAACACGAACTTGAAATGGCTCTAAAAACCTGCGGTGCCGATTAGGCTGTGCATAGCAATTGCTACCCGTCCAGTCTGTCTGGGATGGATGGGAAAGGTCCGTCCGTGGCTCCAAGTCCACAAGAGTGAGTGTCTTCAATGTGTTCAGGATAGTGAAGTAATACTAAGGTCACTTTTGAATAATATTTTTCTCTCTTTTTTGTTTGTTTGTACGAACGATCCATTGGTCACATAGACCCCTGTGTAAAAATAAAAGAATCCTCAAGGCATGAAAACATCAGTCTTCTGTAATCTGCAGGACTGTTCCCCTGTCTGGGAAAATATTTGCCACAATTTGCCCCAAGCAAATTCTTCTTGGTCACTCAAGGCTAAGAAAAAAATTCAGCTTGTAAGAATTGCAATTTTTTTCTTTTTCTTTTTTTGCCAGCAAACTACCACTCTGGTGGCAAATATAAAAGTGCAGAATATATGGACCACAAAGCCGAGCATACACCGCTAACAATGGTACATTTGCCTGCCCGTGCTGCGTGGGAGTCTTGGAACAGGCTTTTTAATATTATTCTACAATATAAATGTAGGTATAACCTATTATATAAACCATCTTAGAACTTAAATCTCCATGTACAAAAAAAGACTAAGAATATCTAATAATAACTAGTGCAGTGCGTCAGTTTGTTTTTTTGTTTTTTTGTTTTTGTTTTGAAAGAATAACTAGGTAATATACGAAACTAGTTTCTCACACTCTGGTTGGTAAAAGAGATGCTGGATGAGCTACAGTAAAGGCAGCCTTTTACCAAGTTACCACCTATGACCATCGGCAGCCTTCAATAGAAAGCAAAGCTCCAGGATCATTCCATTTCTGCTCATTATCAGACAGATGACATCACCCCCAAAGAACAAATGGGCCCAGGAGGCTAACTTCTGCTTCAAGTCAATTTGGGCCACGTAGGTCAACAAGCACTTGTTTGCAGTCTATATTTCCCACCACATGGACTCACGAGCATCCCTCGGTAAAGACAAGGCTAGGGTAGTAGGTAAAGCACAATGTTTTACAATTAAAGGGCGCTTCACTGGTCAGCGCAGGAAATAAGTACAGGAGCCTGTGGCATTTCTTTTGGCTGTCCGTCATGGGTGAGTGGAGTTGACCTCTGACCTCTGTGGAGCAAAAGAAAGAAAAAAAGACACTTATTCAAAGTATGTTATCAGAAATAGGACAGGATGACAAATAACAAATAGGTTTCCCAATAATTTAATGGCTACTGCTGACTTTATACATATGCTGTTTAATTACTGCCGCTTTTGTCCTTAGAGCTTCTTTCTTTCCATATGTTTTAAAGGATGTCTTACCTCAATTCCCCTCATTGAACAACATACTCTGTCCCCAACTGACCACTTCCACTTTGCAGAATCTGAAGCAACAACAGATTTGGGAAATTCCCTAAGAAGTGGGAAACCTGAAGGCAAGTGCTGAGGTTCTAGGACAACAATCTTCCAATTTTAAACTTACGGCCAATAAAAGCAATGATCCCTGAAGAGAAAGAGGTACACTATGATTCAAAACACAAATGAAAAGAAAACAACGAAACCCTCCTAAGAAAAGTTTTACAGGCACATGGACAGAGTGGGGGGGGGGGGGGAAGGCAAGCACTGCCTGAATTGTGCCATGTGAGAAAATTCAATTAATTTGGACCAAAATCAACACACATAGAGAAAGAATTCTAGGCAAGACTAAAAAATTCAGGAAAACTCCCATCATTTCGATTGGAACGATACTGAACATAGCTGATTTTTCTTTTAGCTTTCGTTTAATGAGTAGGATAAAATACAATTTATTTCATAGTTATAAAAACACTGTTTAAAATTCTTGGTAATTTCTGCAGGGTTTCTCGTTCTAAAAGGATAGGAACGGCCCCCCCCGACATCTCCCAGCAGGCCTGCCGAGCCCACACGTCGCACACCCCCTGCTCTGGCCTGCAATGGTCGGCAGCGCACAGCACTGTGCTGTGATCATGGGATGGAGCAGCAGTGTTTTCATCGGTTTGCAGGTTTCAGTATAGGATCTTCTTCAGATTACGTAGAACAAAAGATGTTATTTTAAAATTCAAATTATATGTGCTCCACACCTATATCCAATTCCTTTCTCTCGAGGCACATAAAATTAACAACATTTGGGGAGGTCAGAATCCAATGATCACTTGGGCTAAGATACTAGGATTTCAGAAAAACAAAATGCGTACTATAATCAAACTTCCAGATTAATCTGTTAATTTATTTGGGGGATGCTGTAAGCATCAACTATTTAATATATTCAATCTCTTCAAAAAGGATGAAACTAAATATTTTTTACCTTTAAGACTGAACATGTAATATTACAAAATCAAAAGAATTTTAATAAGTATTAGAAAAAGAAACAAAAAGAACAAAGTAAGAAAAGTAAAAGATAAAAAGGACAATGTAAAAAAAAAAAAGAGCAAGAGGGAGAAAAAGTGGGATGAAAGCCAAGTTTAACCAAAGGAAAAATGAGAAAGGGGCAGGACAGGTGAGCGCGACGGTGTCTTGTGGCAAGAATGCAGGTAACATACGGGGTCTGGTAGAAGGAAGGCTGGCTGTGTGGTTGGTGGAGTTATAATATTGGTGCAATAATCTGAACCCATATTATAGTTTTAATTTGAACATTTCACCTAAAATGTTATACGGTATGCTTAAGTGTGATATTGTTATGTTACAGATTTACATTTTTATGATATTGTAACAAAATATTTTGTAACAAAAAAAAAAGGTGTTATTTGCGCCAGCCCCTGTATTTCTACCCCCAACTCCGTTGACCACCCTCTAAATTAGGAGCCTAGGCGATGGCTAGGCAATAATTAATTGATGGGCAGCAAAGTACAATTATATTAAGATTATAGGTAGAGGGCAGCCTGGTAGCTCTGCTTTAACAAGTAGGGGCTAAAGTTACAACTTAGATTCCCTGGGGGGAATCTTTCTAGATCTTAAGAACACTAACTATTTATTAAGTTGACAGTAAAATTCTAGTAAGCAATATTATTCTAATAGGAGGTTAAAAAAAACAAACATGTTCACTCACACCACTTTTGCTACGCCTGCTAGCTAACTTTGGGCAGTCATACTTCAAGAATACCTCATTTATTAATTAGCCTATTCATCTATTCATTCATCCATTGATGAGACAGAAACTGAGGGAGCTGGGGACATGAAGAATAAAACCAGTCCTTTGTTTTCAAAATATACTGGAAGGAGACAGAGCATGGACAGACAGTTCCAGAACAACGTGGTCTATGAGAGGTACGTGGGGAGAGTGCGGAGGCTTCAGGAGGAGAGAGGAGGGGGGAAGAACTGGAGCTGGAAGGAGGAGCAGCAGTTCGCCTGAGAGGAGGAGGAAGAAAGGCAAGAAAGCACACGGTTCATTTGGACAGGAGAAGCAACTGCACTTGACTGCAGGGCAGGGAGGAGGGGTGGGCGTGGCAGTAAGAGCGGAATGGCTTGTGCAGGTGCTCTGCTCTCAGAAACCAGAAGTCACGGAAGGCTGGTTAACAGCTGTGGTGGGAGCACAGTCAGGTTCAAAAGGGAGCACTACCAACAGTAAGGGGGCTGCACAGTAGCCTTGCCTGAGCCAAGAATTATCGTCCACCCCTCTGAATTTGTTTTTTCTTTTTTTAAAAGATTTTATTTATTTATTTTTTTAGGGAGGGAAAAAGAGAGACAGAAGCATCAGTGTGTGGATGCCTCTCACACACTCCCAACTGGGAACCTGGCCCATAACCCAGGCAAGTGCCCTGACTGGGAATCAAACTGGTGACCCTCTGCTTTGCAGTCCGGCCCTCAATACCCTGTCACACCAGCCAGGCCCTCCACCTCTTATTCCACAAGTTATGGGGGCACTTATTAACACTCAGGCATATATTTAATCCCTTTTGTATATGTGTGAGTTCGTCCTTTGTACTCAGTTGTGAAACTCTATCGATGGAGAAGTGCCTGCGCGTTTACCTCCCTCAGAGACCTGGGCAAATTTGAACAATGTCTGTCAGCATTCACTTGCTGTTAGGCACTTGCAGTGCACACATGAAAAGGAATCTGACTTAGTGGAAATATCTAGAGGCTATTTGTGAGGCAGCACTGGAACTGTAATGTGACAGGTAAAGAGCAAGAAGCAAACAAAGCTTATGTCAGGGCCTCCTAAACCTGGATGCGAATAAGGAGAATGGAGCCTGCCAGGTGGGTATACAAGTTGTCCTTGATTCCAAACTTTTTTGTACTGAGGATTAAAAGGCTAAGAAAGCAGCTCATCTGTGGATAATCCACTCTGGATAAAAATATGAAATACCTGAATTTACAAAAGGTTTTATGGCCTTCTCAAAAGATCCACTAAGTCGCAGAATGCCCAATCACGCACTTAGACTTAGTATGCTTTCTGTGGGGCTTCACTGGGTTTGCCAGCCTTTCATACCCACCATCTTGGCTGATCACACGCATACCTGCTGTGTGATTCTTTGGGGACATCACTGTGCTCAGTGTCAGATGAGAAAACTGAAGCCCAGAGAAGTAAATGACTTTGTAGCAAACACAGAGAGTGGAAGATAAACCCAGACCTCCTGCCTGCCAGGGGTCTGATGCCAACATACTCTTTTCCCTGAACCAGCACTGTTTTCTCCTGCGTGCACCACCAGTGCCACCGACACCACCCTCAACGGGGTGTTTACCCTCTGCCAGCACTGGGGCACGAGATCTATTCCACATAACGTGCCTACTGAGCGAGTACCAGTTACACCCACTTTACAGAAGAAAAACCAGGGGGTACAGAGGTGAATGGTCTTGCTCAAGACCTTGAGTTTGCAGGTGACACAGCGTGGACACAAACCCAGGTCTGAAGCCTGACTCCCAATCTCATGCTCGATGATTAGATAATGCTGCTTTCTCTGCTCTTTCAGGATCTCTGCAGAACGGAAAGTTTAGCCACAGAATAATATATTGAAAATAAAACACTTGCCCGGCTATATTCTCTTATATTTTCCTACACTAATTAGCACATATACTTTTTTTAAATCTTTTTTTAAATTTTATTTTAATTGTTGTTCTTGTACAGTTTTCTGTCTTTTGCTCCCATCCCAGCCCACCCCCCCAGCCCTCCCCACCCCCCTCCCATTTCCACCCCCGCTAATTTTTGTCCATGTGACCTTTATACTTGTTGCTCCGAACTCTTCCCCGTACTTTTGTAACCTCACATCAACAGAGGTACTCTTGAGCCAAATCTTATGAACCACGTGTGTTGTGAAAAATGTCACAAATGACATCAGGAAGGATGGTTTTGGCTTCTATGTTGCTTTCTCCATCCATGTTTAGAGGAAGGGGTGAAGCTGAACTGGACCCCCAGAACCCTGGCAGAACAAGCTCTCCACCACTGACCTGTGCACATTTTCCATGGCAGCCACTTCGGCCAGCGCCGCCAGGCTAAAGAACGCAGACACGGCCGGCATCTCGGGGGTGCTGCTCCGGGTCTCAGCGGCCTCGGTGCTGTGTGTGCACTCGTCATTGCAGCCTGTCTCAGTCACTCTAGGCAGGCGCCGGTGCAGTTGCTCCTTTGGTTTGTCATCTGCAACGAAATGAAATTCCATCACGAGAGGATCCCTCTGTTCTCTTCCAGAGAAAACTCTGCCCCAGACAAGCGAAATGAGTTAATATTCTTTACTGTTCACTTTTGTCACCCATCAAACAGTAAGGCTCTTATAGAATTTCTTCTTCCACAGTCACAAAACTCTTTATTAAGCTCAACTGCAACCATGGGCAGCACTGTGCCCTGAAGCTGAGCCTAAGAGAAGATCTGTTTTATTGAAGGTCAGAATAGGTCAGTCTTAGAGAAAGAAAAATGGGCTTTGGCCAAAATAAAACCCAAGGGACTTCAGCAGAAGGGCCTGTGGGTGCTGGGAAAGGGCCCTTAAAAACCCAACTGACCAGCTATTTTTGATGAAGCTGTAGCATGCCCTACCCTGAACACTCAGTGTGTGGGGGGCACTGACACGCGGGCGGCCAACACTAATCCCAGTGAGGTCCCAGTTGTCGCTTTGTTCTCAAGGCCTACTGAGAGAAGAATAAAGGGCCAATATGCGTGTTGGCAATGAGTCCACTTTCTTTATTATGTAGCCATGATAGAGGACCAGGGTTTATCAGGATTTAAAAAACATTTCAACTATTGAAAATAATTAATAAAGGCAGAAATGTCATATATTAAATGAACACGAAAGAGCTATGTGCCTTACTATGTGAAAGAGTTATTTTCTAAAACCTTTCACTCTTTCTACAAGTAAAAATGAGGCTGTAACCATTTGCACAAGCACACGTGCACACACACAGGAAAGGCGGGAGGGGGCTGCTGGACTAAATATTTGGAAAACTCGATTCTAGTCCTCATCCTACTTCTTGGTAGTTCAAAGCGTTCAAAAACAAAATTCTACCTCTTTGAGCTTCATCGCTTACATGACAGGGTAAAATTGGGGATCTTTAATATGCTTTATGGTTCTAACAATGTACACGTGCAAAAAAAAAAAAAGCACAAAATTTGCTAACAGTCCTCTTTCTCAGCAATGATCAATCTCTATAAACAACTATATTAACCTAAATGAGATATTTATAAATCTCATTCTCAAAAATGCTCATTTAAACATTTTTTCCCTACTTATAGAACTACGGACCTTTGACCCTTTTCTGGAAATTGGATTAGGATGAGGAGGGATGCTTCTTTCAGGGCTGACGGAATGACATGCTCGAGTTGCTAAAAGGCAGAAAGGCAACAGCTAAGACCACTAACGCCTCGCTGGTGCAGCGCCCCCGAGAGCTGAGGGAGGACCCTCGGACCCCACTCCTTAACTTGGGCCCATCAGGGAATTCTACTGCCACGGACACCACCAGGAACAACAAAAAGACCCAGACCACAAGTGAAAATGGAGAAATTCACTGTAAGTTAAGAGTTGGTTAAAGATTAGCTCAGAGAGCTCAAGAAATCCAGAAGCATTCTCAAGCTCCCTTGGTGGTCCAAATCAGTTTTATGGGAAGAGCTGGATGTTTTCAAAGGTGCCTTAACTCATTGGTTTAAATACTCGATAATCTGGCGAGTGGTGACTTGAGCAGTGAACTGTGGAGAAATACTGATTCACCCAGTACTTTCAAAAGCCTAGGATCTTTGGGAATTTACTTAACCAAGACTGATTCTGTGCATGCTGAGAAAGAGAAGAAGCAGCTAATAGTCCTAAAAATTACCTTTCCCTTCTAGGAATTCAAGATATGCTCTTGGAAAACAGCTATAATTTTATGACATGGACTAAAACATGGAAGTCTGTAGAAAACTAGCTTCTCAAGGAGGTCCAGAGAGAGAAAATGTTACTGTGACCAAACCCACAGAACAGACCTGTTTTTCAGCAAGGACCCACAGCTGGCGCAGTCATTTGCTGGCCAAAGTGGCCGTGAGTGTCAGCTGCTTGATCTGGTTTTCTCTGCCTAATGCTCCCTTTTCTTACCCAAAGTACCTCCTGCTGGTGACACCCGGCCATCTGCTGTCCTGACCAGGTGTGTGATCTTGGTTTTCCTTGCTTTTCTCTTTTGGCTGCCCACCAGGGGTTCTTGCGCTGCTGTTGGCTCTGGAGTGATGGGAATGCATGGGGCATTTTTAACCTTATAAGCAGGCTCTGTGGTGTTTTTGTCTTCTGTAAATATGGCTGAAATAGGACAAACCATATATAGTTACACACAAAAACACAAGGCACCAACAATGCTCTTGGAAGGAATTTCTGAATGTCTGACCCATCTGAATGGAGAACTTACACTCAGAGTTTTCAAGTATTGGTGGGGAAAAAAATAAAACAATGCCCATAATTTTAAACAAATATATTTATTTGTATTTGCTTTGACAGATTAAGTACAGAGGATTTAGATGCCCTCTCTCTTTTAATAGAATACTGAACACCAAGAGGCCACTGGAGTAACATTTTCTAAATGTTTGGATCTTGAAGATTAGTGGAGAGGATACTATATGAAAACCTGTGTAAACTGTGTCCCAAAGGACCAGTTCCTATCTGAGATCCTTATGGCAAGCTGATCCAAAGATGGTAATGGAGGAAATTTCTCTTCTTCTGAGGACACTGAGATTAAATATGTGCTTCTTAAAGTTATAGCGATCACAGAGATGGCTGCTTTCAATCACCAGGTTGGAGTGATCACAACAAGAAGCTGTTTGTGAGGACTGACCTTTCCACTGACTGCTCAGCACGGACCTGACTAGCAAGCACTGGTGAAGCCAGAACATAATGAAACCCTCTATTTGCTGAATTCTAGGATCAGGTGAATGCGCTTAGTGAGATAATTTAAAGAAGTACTACATGTCAGTAGGGCTCTTTGAAAAGTTTAATTTTAGGTACCCTTAATTCTAACTCGATTATCAATAAGTCATTTAATAGCACATGCTTGAGTCCTAAATACAATAGCCAAGAGTAAGGGACATGTTTGCCACCAAAGACTTGCTCCCAGTTCCAAGAGTTTGGAAGTGCTTGTGTCTTATGTACTCAATTCCAAAGGCACTCATCCCTCTCCCTTTTTCAAGACAAGAATATGCAGACCTTCGTATAGGAGACATTTAGGAGTACATACATGTAGTCAGGCTTCATGACTAGGACTTTTTTAATTCCAGTGCTTGCAAATCTCTTGGGCAGGGAAGAGATGCATCTTTCCATTGTTTAACTATCCAATCTCTCCCTCTTTTTTAGATTTTATTTATTTATTTTTAGAGAGAAGGGAGGGGAGGGAGAGAGGGAGAAATATCGAAGTGTGGTTGCCTCTTGCTCTCCTCCTACTGGGGGCCTGGACTGCAACCCAGGCATGTGCCCTGACTGGGAATCAAACCAGTGACCCTTTGGTTTGCAGGCCGGTGCTCAGTCCACTGAGCCACACCAGCCAGGGCTAACTAACCAGTCTCTTAAAACAGGCACAGAAATTGTTTGTAACAAAGAGGGGAGTGTGGCTCAGGAAATCAAGGTTGGACATGACAAATCCCATGCAAACTAAACCTGGAGGATAACTGGAGGAGGATGTGAGGGCAGACACTGGAAATAAGAGTATATATAACATGGCAAGAAAAAAAGCTGTAATAGGAACAGGGAGAGTAAGGTTGTGAAAAAATGCACTGTTCATATAAATACCTGCATAGGCTTCTTGTAAAATTTTTACTCTAGCTCTCTAATGGGTTTAGTTCGATACATCCTTGAGAAAGGAGGGCCATGAATTCATAAAATCTTTGCCCTCAAGGGGTTGATTCCAGGCTTCCCATTCCAAAACAGCTGGGAAATAATTTCACTTACATCAAAAGAATGTAAAGCATAAATCACAATATAATTTGGGGCCTGGTCTTACCCCAGTGTTGCCTAATAGATGGCTGTGTGGGGAGCGGCTTAAGATAATCATTATTTATTTATTTTAAAAAATGCACTATTTGGCAAGGCTCCCAAACACCTTTTCGAGCAAATAATCAACAACTGGAAAAAAGGCTCCTTTTAAGTTGTAGACCTGTCCCCAGGTCAAACAGTCTTAGCATATTTATACTTTGACATTTAGCGTAACACAGGTCAGTGGTAATATATATTAATTTTTTCTTCAGTTTGAACTTCAATAAAAGCTATATAAAAGCAAAATAAAAGATAATTTGGTTAGAAACACTCCAACGTCGTTTCATGACTCTGCATTAGCCTTGAAATTCAAAGCCTCCTATAAGTTAAAGAAGCCCAAATCTGAGTTCTCAACAAGAATCACATAATCTCTATTGGATATTCACAAGCAAGCTTCAAAATTTCTAGTTTTAGATCCAGACCCATGAGCTGGCCCTTCTGATTACAGGGGGATCTTATTCACCTCTCCAGCATGATCACTACGTTATAGATGTACCTTCCAGAAAAAGCAATGACCTGTCCCCTCTTGTCTTCCTCATCCCAGAAAAACCCAGAACTTGTGGAAATAGGGGTATAGCAAGTTCCAAAGAGGAGGGGTGCTTAATGAAAGAAAGAACCAAGGAGGTCAAAGAGAAGGCATGGACAGAAAGGTCAGTCATAGAGAATCCTTGAAATTTACTAATGGTGGGACCGTGGGTCTCAGTTTCTTCCTGTAAAGATGGAGTCTGGGCTAGATTAGCTCTAAAGGAGCCTCCCAGCCCTAAAGTTCTTTTCATTTCGCCACATAGCCTAGGTTCAGAGTCCTGACCAGGGAAAAGCAAGTCTCCAGCCTGCTCCAGAGGCTCAAGGCTAGGAGAGTATTCCCCTGATAAAATATATGGCTGTCCAACCACTATCCTGTACACCTGAAACTAGCACAAAAACAATAATACTGAATGTCACCTTTAACTCAAAAAAAGAAGTCCCTTGACTAGGACTGTTAAGATTTTTTGTTTTTGGTAAGCCTTCATATGGTTTCATCTCTATTCAATGCTTACTCCTTTTCCTGTGTCTTCCAGATGAACTGGTAAACATGCAATAGAAAAGCCAAGGGATGGCTGCAAAGGGACTGCAAATGGGAGGTAGGGGTTAGGCCTAAAAGCAAATCAGGACTAGAGGAAGCTCAGAAACCAGCATGCAAGGAGCCAGAGGGTCACAGGCAGGCCGGCTAACAGATACCAGCGATCAGCAAGTCCCAGAGGGTGGTACAGGTTGGAGTGAAACAGTAAAGGAGTGAATCAGGTTGCTGACTAAGAGGCAAAAAAAGAGAATAAAGCAAGTTCTCACAAATCACTGAAAAGGAGGCAATGCCACCTCTCCAGATGCCATCTCCTCTAAACCTACCATCAGATCAAAAAGTAACTATGTGTCCTGCAGATTGAAAAGGATGTGTAAATATGATCTTGCTAGAGTTTCGAAGAGGAGTTAAGAGTGACCACTACATCCCAGAACATTCGATAATTGACTGGTGGCCTAGAGCAATGACAACCTTCAGGGTCAGCACTCAGGGAGAGCCCTCCTCCCCAAGACAGAAAAATAGGTAAGGCTCAGTCAAAGAAGGAGTCGTCTGGGACAGGGCAGTAGATCTGACTCTAGCAACATTAGCAAAGGCTTGGTGGTAAGATATAGGAAAAAGAAAAAGCTTAGAGACAGGAAAAAGCATGAAGTTGAGTATCAAGGCAGTAAGCAGGTTACTTTTTTTCTCCCTGACAAACTAATGTAAATGCGAGAAAAGAAAGGTTTTTGTCGTCTAAAAACAAATTAAGTCATTTCTCTTTCGGCTTGTAATTGAACACACAAGCCTACCCAAGCACTGCAAAACAAGTCCACAGGGCTAGCTTTTACACTCCACGATAATCATAACACACTTGGAGCGTATCACTGGAGAGTGATAATGTGAGCTCACTCCTGGAGCAACATTAGGAATGTGGCAGTAACAGACTCTTATTTTCCAAATCTACTCCCAAAATGTGGAGTAAGTTTTTGGCATTGTACCCCAGGAGACCACTAGAGTGCTACAGAGTCATGAATTCACATTCCAACTAGGGGAATCAACTTGCACTGAAATTATTATAGCCAAATCCGGAATCTCATTGCCTTTGGTTGTTCTCCTGTGAGCTGAAAATGCAGTCAGAAGCTGACTGGAACACAGGAAAAAGAATCAAATGAATGAGCCTAATCTAAGATCCCGGGAGACCTTGCTGAAGTTTATAGCAACTATTTTGAACTGGGGGAAAAAAAAAAAAAGAAAAAAGAAAAAAAAAGATCAAGTAAGCCTGAGTGCTATGGCTCATGTTTGAAAATCTAACTATAAACCAGATTTATCTCTTCTGTAATTAGATATGTTGCAAAGAAACTAATCTTATGGAGATCCCTAGTTTGATGTTTTTGATTTTCTTTCCTTATAGGATACCATTTATAATTTCAACATCTGAGCCAAATGAGGGACATCTACAGATATGCTTAAAAAATTCAAGCTGTAGCAGCTAGTGTGCGTTAGTGGAAAGACTACTGGTTTCCTTCCTTCCTGCTTATGTGGGGCCAGTCTTCAATTCCTCATCATGTATTAAGCCTTCCTTAATTCGTTGCTGTCAAGATTCAATTTCAGTAAAACACATATGTAAAAGTCCTCTGGAAACTGCAATGTAATATTAAGTATTAATTACCATCATCATTTGTATTACCTCTAGACACCTTAATCTAGGTTAAGCATGAACATGACACCATCAATGGATGGAAAGATAAACGAAGTGACAGAGGTACATTGTCTTGGTTTATCTGAACATTTTACCCTTAATTCTAAACTATAAGCAGTCTTTTTTTGTGATAAGTTTCAAGAAATAGTTTAGTGATTTTGAATTTTAAAAGCATGGGGGGAAATGCTTAAAAGAGATTATATGTTTAGCATTTAAACCTCAGGTGTGATTACTAAGCATCTAGAGATTTCTGATATTTTGGAAAAAAAATACAAATTGCAATCCAATTAAACTCGGGATGATGCAAAGAGAGCAGAGTGAACTTTAAGCCTTCCCCTTTAATAGAAGCCAGGAACAGCTAACAGCTAAGTAGCTTCCACTGAATCAGCATTTCTATTAGCACAACAACTACAAATGGCGCCTGTCTAACCTCTGCCCAGGGCGGCTCACACATGCTACAGTTATCCTGATTACAGTTTCATTCTCTTAAATTTTTACACTCTCATAATTAAAGTTTTAATAAGTAGTGACGTGGTCATAGGTGAGAGACAGGCTGAAGTAAAGAGCTAATTCACAAAATTCACAGTTTACCACTCAAACAGGTAAATGTAGGGGATGGTGTGAAAATAAGTAACAAGAAGAGGACAAGTTGAATTACTGGTAATTTCCAATGCTCGAACCAATTCCTTTTTTCAAACTGGCCCTGTAAAAAGAATGTGCACTCTACACTAAAGGACAGGTAATTTTCAGTGCATATCCTTCAAAGTTTTGTTCCATATACATTAATCAGAAGTATAATTAAATATCACCAATAATAACTCTATTCCCAACTAAACCCTTGGGATTACCCAGAAGACTTCCCAAAAGGGCAGAAAATCAGGGCTTCAGAATTAACCTGCTTTCAGCATCACACCACCCACTCGAGGTATCCCAGTAATAAAATCAACTGTTAGAGGGGAAATGACGTTTATGGTTCATGTATTATCACACCTCATCACTCACCCCACCCAGAGTCAATGTATCACATACACACTTAGTACCAGCATGGACAGTGAATCCGAGTGAGGGAAGCCATCAGTCCTGCTGAAGGAAGCTCGTTAGTGACTAATCTGAGACTCGTACCCAGGATTCCTAACCCTACCTAATTCATCCTTTCTACCACACTGCCATGCTATGATAACTCATTTTACATGAGTCGGGGTTTTCACTGTTTAAAAAACAAAATATTAGAGCAGTATCATTTCAAAATAAAAAGTGCTATGGCCTTAAATGCCTCCTTTAGATTCCTCTTATAGTTTACCAGAGCCTCACATTTATTAAATCTGTGTAGAATACATTTTTAAAATATGCAAGAGCTAAGATGTATCAATTTTAGGATGTCAGAATTTAATGCTGAGAGCAGAGCAGCAATTCATACTTTGTTTTGCCAGACAAGCGCAGAAATAATATTCCACAGCGGTTGCGACGGGAGTTAACAGGTCAGAAAATGGAGATGCTGCCGGCCTTTTCTGTAAAGGTAACGGGGTAAAGGCAGGCACGTGGCTCACAGGGCCGCACCTACCAAACAAACAAAACTCTTCTCCATGTTTATAATGAACTCAAATCTGAATACTTTTTATAAATATCTTTAAAACATGAGCATTATTGGTAGGTGGTTTAGGCAGAACACACATTTTAGTTTTTTCCTCCTCTTTAGGAAAGGAATGAGAGTGTATTTGGGAGTCCAGAGATGTGGGCTATTCATTAAGTTCCTCTTCCTGGCCACAAGTAAATCAGAGGTTGAACTGGATGCCCTTGAAGATCCCTTCTAGTTTTCAAATTAATCAACTCCTAATTAAGCACTACAAAAACGGTCAGCTCTTTCAACCTGTCTACAATGGAAAAGAGGGAATTCAAGGGGAAGACGGAAAGGACGGCCCCTTAACCATCACAGAAATGAACGTTCACCTGAAGGTTCAATATTTAATAGAAATTGGATAACATCACAAATAAACAGGATTGTGAGAAATTCTGAAATAAAATCGACACCTAGGACCTGTAACCCTATACTAGGCTTATAGGGACCTTTTTCTGGCTACACATAAGCCTCCGTTCCGTTGGGGCATTCTGCTTAAACATGTCTGCAGGCACTGGGAGGCTGGCTAGAAGCAGCAGCGCAGGCCAGGAACCATGTCTGCAGGCCTGCCCGTGCCCAGCGGACCAGCACAGCCCCAGGCTGGCCCTATTCTAACTCTCCTAAGCATCTGCCTGCAACACCAACTGCAAAGCTAAATATTTTTAGTTATGAAAAATCTGGTTAGTGTGGCTCAAAGGTTACAAATCCCCCTTTGACAAATTAAACTCCGTATGACACACTGCCTGACTCTGAACAGGGTCAAAAATATGTCAGTTTTGATTTGAAAATTTAAAATAACCCAATTATGAACACTCAGGTCTAATGCTGTTGGTTGAGCCCATATAAATTACACCTTTTAAAACCTATTAAAATTGTGCCATTTCCAGCACAGATGACCTGAAACAACACAATGAATATTGCTTTTTTTTTTTTACCTTCTGCAGGGTGAATGGCATCCAAGAAGAATTGCTTGTTTGACCATTTATCCCCACTTCCTAAAAACAATGACAGAAGAGTAAAGTGAAACTCTACTCCTAGTACGGATATACACACTGTAAAAATAAGACAATATACAAAACAACTTAAATAAAAAGCACTATCACACAAATAAAGCAGAATTTCATTTCAATTATTTAATTCTCAAAACTTCATCTGCCAACTGAAATACTAGGCTACACAGAAAATGGATCGAAAATACATTTACCTTTTATATAATACATTGTTGGATAAATTCTGACTTTAATCAAAAAATTTCGAATATGAGTTAAAAGGGAATGATACAAGCTCACATTTTACCTAAACAGTAATGTTTCTCCACTGGAGGCAGAGAAAAAAAAAAAAAGATATTAGTATACAGAACCAAACTAAGAGGTTAAAGTGGCAGTGTAAATAAAACCCAAATTAACTAACAGGTTACATACAGAAATACACAGGCACTTATGTCTACACAGGGGTGACAGCTGCATTTTAAGCCTCATCCTAGAAACATGAAAGGCTTCACATCTGGCCATGCAAGTAGAATGTAAATTGGCTCAAAAGAGGAGGCTCATGGTGGTCACGACACTGACATGCAGAAGATGCTAAAGAAAGCCTGACTCCCAGGACACGGGGCTCTACTGAACGAAATGGGGAGATTTATCTCTCCTGTGAAAGAAGAATGGGTGCCCTGAACCATGAGAAGGGAAAAAACCTTCAGATGAGCCATGATGAGGGTTCAAAAGCCCATCAGGATGGTAACAATGACACAGATGTTCAGAGCAAAGGGAGGGGAGAGGGCAATACATCTTTAGTGCTCTCTGGAAGTAACAGGTGACTGAAGGAGGTACGAAGAAGAATCTGGGAAATGACGAAGTATATAGTTGGAAAAAAAAGGAGGTTATGACTTAGGAGTGAAATCCTCCTTGACAAGAATCCTCAAGTGTCAGAGAAAGTACAGAAACTGTGGGACTTCTGTGATTATGAAACTGGTAGGTATCAGGAGGTAGGAAAATGTGGTCCTGGTAGGAAGGCAGCCAAACATGAGAAAAAGAGAGAGAGTAGTCAAAGAAATAAGTGGATAAAAGAGCTCAAGAAAACTAAATTACAAAATGCACCAAAATATAGATGAGAAAAAGCAATTTTAGGTTTCATATGGAACTCTGAAAAGAGAGACAAATATGGGATTTGAGCAGAAATCCAAGGAGATCCCTCTTTGCAATTAGCTGCAGAATCTAGAAACAAACACGCCTGCATCAGGAGCTGATGACATTGAAGCAAGCGAAGGGGAGGAAAAGGCGGAGGAAAAGGCACAGCCAGTGCGCAGAAGCATTACTCAAAGATGACTTCACAATGGAGGTGGCCAAGAAACCTTAATGGAGGATGGAAGGCACCAATACCTTTTTCTGGAACATTAGGCTTCTCCTTTTTGTGCTTATATTTGCTGACAATTTTGTGGAATAAGTTCTTTTTCTGAGACTGGAAAGGACCTACAGACAACATTAATATAAATATATTTTAAATTCACAATGTTCCATAAAACAGTACTGTGTGTTTCTAAATAATTACACCCTCCTCCCATCTGTGGAATAAGCAAATTGAGTCAGAAGAAGTGTCACCCTGAATTGATACTTATGTAACTAGTGCTCAGCCTCCTTTAGGCTTACATAAAACCCAGTGAGATTATCCTTCAAAATGTATTGGGCAGAAGCCTCCATTAGGACCAGGACTCCCTCAGCAGAAACTATGGATTTAGTGACTAGAGACAGACCACAGCCAGTATCAGCAGGGTAGCTGTAGTCTGTAACAAAGAAAAGACTTTACTTTCGATTCCTAAATATCATGAAGAAAAGGACAACACAGGCATTTCATCTCTCCTAAACTACTGACTGTCACCAACAGGACAGCGCTTGCAGGATCATTGCTGGCCTGACAGCATTAGACAGTTTTCTGGCCTGTCCCGAGGATATTCTAGGAAGAAAAAGTGATTTAAAAATAGAAAAATATTTGCCCCCCCCCCATTTTTCCCAGTGGAGGGAGAAGCCTCAGATTATATCTTAGTTTTCTCGGAGAAAACAGAAGTACGATTTTGCAGTTCCCAATCAGAAATGCCAGCAATAGCACTGACCTCCCCAAGGCAGGTTATTTCTATACTTTGTTGACATTCCTATGTAAAACTGACAACTATTTAAATCACTTCTGTTTCCTCCTCTTTAAATGGTAATAATAATAGTGTCCAATTCACAGGCTTGATGGGAGGAGGAAAACATCAGAAGCTCTATAAACTGCCCTCGCTCTACCTACCACCTCCCTACCAGCACTGCAACCACATGCTCTGCCTTCCCAGGGCAAACCATGAGCCTGCCTGAAGCACACAAGTCAACGGCTCTTATATCCACAGGTATTTGGCAATCATTATCATTTTGGGAAATTTTTTCACTTCAAAGATAAATTCCATATCCTTTAGCTATCTATCACTCTTCCCTATAACTGCATTCCCCCATCACTAAGTAATCACTAACCTACTTTTTCTCTATATTTTATAGAAACCCAGAAATTTCATGTAAATGAAGTCACATAATATAGTCCTTTATATCTGTATTTTTTCACCTGGAATAATGTTTTCAAGTCTTATCCATGTTGTAGCATGGATCGGTATTTCAGTTCTTTTTAAGGTTGAATAACATTCCATTACACGGCTCTACCACACTTTGTTTCTTTGTCAGTTAATGTACATTTGAGGTGTTTCTACTTTTTGGCTATTATAAATAATCCTGTTACAAACAGTCATATACAGGCTTTTGTGTGGATGCGTTTATTTCTTTTAGACATATACTTAGGAGTGTTATTGCTAGGTCATACGATAACTATATGCTTAAGCTTTTTGAGGAACTGTCAGACTAACATCCTCATTAATACTAACACACTCTACTAATACTTATCTGACTTTTCAATTCAAGCCATCTTAAGGATATGAAGTGGTATCTCTCTCTCGGTTTTGATTTGCATTTTCCTGATGATGAACACAAGCATTTTTTCATGTGCTTACTGGCCATTTGTATACCTCCTATAGGGAAACATCTATTCAAATAATTTGCCTATTTTTAAATTGTCTTCTTGAGTTGTAAGTTTTTTATATGCTCTAGGTAAAAGTCCCTCATCAGATATGTGATTTGCTATCTTCTTTCATTCTATGGGATGTTTTTTACTTTATTAGTGTCCTTTGAAGCATAAGTTTTAAATTCTGATACAATCCAATGATCTATTTTGTCTTTTGCTGCTTGAGATTTTGGGTGTCATATCAAAGGATCCATTACCAAATCTGAAGTAAGATTGACCCCTATGTTCCTTTGAAAATATTTACAGATTTAGTTCTTATGTTTAAGTCTTTGATCCATTTTGAGTTAATTTATAAGGGCCCAATTTCATTATTTGGAATATGCCCAGTTTTCCCAGCACCATTTTTTGAAAAAAATAATTCTTTTTTCATTGAATAAGTCTTGGCATCCTTGTTGAAAAATCTGTTGAGCAATGATATACAGGTTTATTTCTGGGCCCTCAATTCTATCCCACTGACCTCTGTCTATCTACCACACTGTCTTATTTCCATTTTTACAGCCAGTTGTGAAATTAAGAAGTATCTTGGCTCTTCCAAATGCCTCCCAATTCCAAATTAAATTTAGGATCATTTGTCAACATGTAGAAAAGAAATAGTGTTTCCATCTTAACAACATTAAGTCTTCTGAACCATGGACCTGGGAGGCTTTTCCATTTGATGATCTTTCTTTAAACAATGTTTTGTAGCTTTCAATGTGTTACACATCTAGGTACTGTAACCCTTTAAAAAAAAATTATTTATTTATACCAGAGTGCATTTTGTCTGGATTTCTTTTACTTTTTTCTGAGTCAAGGAGAACAAAACCAAACAGTTACAATCTTGACAGTCTATTTTAATAATCAACTAAAGATACTATATTAGAAATTCAATCTTCTGTAATTTTCATTTCTGACAATTGAGTTTTCTAATCAAGTTCAATAAAAAAGTTTCAATTAAAAAACTATTTTTTTCATTTAATCTTCATTGTATTTTTCCACATTACCATTAATCCCCTTATAGCCCCTTATATCCCCCTCCTCCCAGCAGTCACCACACGGTTGTCCATGAATCCTTTTTCCTTTGTGCTCAATCTCTCCACTCCCTAACCTCCCCCACCCCAACTAGCTGTCATCTCCTCTCCAACTACGAGTCTCTTTCTGTTTTGTTAGTTCAGTTTTTTCATTAGATTCCACACAAGAGGAAAATCATATGGTATTTGTCTTTCTCTGACTGGTTTATTTCAGGTCAGGATATTAATATTCTGCATAATATTCTTCAGGTCAATCTATATAGTTGCAGAGGGTAAAATTTTCTTCTTTTTTATGGCTGACATTGTATAAATGTCCCATGGTTGTTTTACCCACTCAGAACACTGGGGTTGGTTCCATGTCTTGGGCAACTGTAAATAATGCTGCACTGAACATAGGAGTGTTTGTGTTCTTTCAAATTAGTGTTTTGGGTTCCTTCAGATATATTCCCTGAAGTGGGACTGCTGGGTCAAAAGGAAGATAGATCCATTTTTAATTTTTTGAGGTATCTCCATACTGGCTTCCATGGTGTTTACACCAGTTTGTATTCCCACCAACAGTGCAAAGGGGTTCCCCTTTCTCCACATCTTCAGCAACACCTGTTGTTTGTTGATTTATTGATGATAGCCATTCTGACAGGTGTGAGATGGTATCTGATTGTGGTTTTAATTTTCGTTTTTCTGATGATTAGTAACACTGAGCATCTTTTCACAAGTCTATTGTCCATCTGTATGTCCTCTTTGGAGAAGTGTCTATTCAGGTTCTTTGCCCATTTTTAAAAAATTAGATTGTTTGATTTTTGCTGTCAACATCTTTTAAGTTCTTTACAAATTTTGGGTATTAACTCTTTATCAGATTTATCAGTTTTGTTGATAGTTTCCTTTTGTTGATGGTTTCCTTTGCTGTGCAAAACCTTCTTAGTTTGACAATGTCCCATTTGTTTGTTTTTCTTTTACTTATTTGCCTAGGGAGATATATCTGATAAAAAATTGTTGTTGTGTATGTTTTCTTCTAGGTTTTTTATGGTTTGGGGTCTAACATTTAAGTCTTTGATCCACTTTGAATTTATTCTTGTGTGTGGTACAAGGAGGTGGTCTGGTTTCATTTCTCTGCATGTATCTGTCCAATCTTCCCAACAGCATTTATTGAATAAAGTATCTGTAGGCCACTGTATGTGCTTGCTTCCCCTATCAAATATTATATGACTATAAAGGTGTGTGTTTATTTCTGGGCTCTCTATTCTGCCATTGATTTGTGTGTCCTGTTTTTATGCCAGTACCATGCTATTTTGATTACTATGGCTTTATAGTATACTTTCATATTAGGTATCATGATTCCTCTATATTTGTTGTTCTCAGGATTGCTGTTGCTATGCATGGCCTTTTGTGGTTCCATATAAATTTTTGTTCTAGTTCTGTGAAATACGTCATCAGAACCTTGATAGGAATTGGGTTGAATCTATAGTTTGCTTTGGGTAGTACAGACATTTTAATAATGTTAATTGTTCCTATCCATGAACATGGTATGTGCTTTCACTTATTTGTTTCTTCAGTTTCTTTCTTCATTATCTTACAGTTTTCTAAATACATGTCTTTTATACCCGTGGTTAGATTTATTCCTAGGTATTTTTTTTGGAAGCAATTGTGAATGAGATTGTTTTCTAAATTTCCTTTTTCTTTTAGTTCATAATTGGAATATAAAAATGCAACTGATATCCTGCTACTTTGCTGAATTCATTGATTAGTTCTAGTATTTTCTTGGTGGAATCTTTGGGGTTCTCTATGTACAGTATTATGTCATCTGCAAATAAAGACAGTTTTACTTTTTCCTTTCCAATTTGGATGACTTTTATTTCTTCTTCTTGTCTGATTGTTGTGGCTAGGACCTCCAGTACTATCTTGAATAAGAGAGGTGAAAGCAGACATCCCTATCTTGTTCCTGATCTTAAGGGGAACCCTTCTAGTGTTTGCCCATTGAGTATGATGCTTGCAATGGGTTTGTCATATATGGTCTTTATTGTGTCCAGGTATATTCCCTCTATTCCCACTTTGCTGAGAGTTTTGATCATAAATGAGTGCTGATTTTATCAAAAGCTTTTTCTGTATCTGTTGATATGATTATGTGCTTTTTATCCTTCATTTTGTGTTTGTGGTGAATTATATTTATTGATTTGCAAATGTTGTACCAACCTTGCATTCCCAGAATAAATCCTACTCAATCATGGTGTATGGTATTTTTGATGCATTGCTGCATTCAGTTTGCTAATACTTTGTTGAGGATTTTAGCATCTATGTTTATCAAGGGCGTTAGCCTCTAATTTTTTTTTTTTGTGCCATCTTTATCTGGTTTTGGAATTAGGGTAATGGTGGGCTCATAAAATGAGTTTGGGAGCTTTCCCTTCTCTCAAGTTTTATGAAATAGTTTGAGGACAGGTGATACTTCTCAGAATGTTTGGTAAATTCACCTGTGAAGCCATCTGGTCCAGGGCTTTTGTTTGTTGGGAGTTTTTTGATTACTGCTTCAATTTCAGTAGGTATAACCTGTCTATTCAGATTCTCTGATTCTTCCCAACACAATTTACTTTTGGAAGATGGTATGTTCCTGGGAATTTATCCATTTATAGAGGTTGTTCAGTTTTTTGGCATATTAATTGCTCATAATATGTTCTTACAATCTTTTTTGTTTCTTTGATGTCAATTGGTATTTCTCCTCTTTCATTTCTGATTTTATATATTTGAGTCCTTTCTCTTTTTTTTGATGAGTCTGGTCAAAGGTTTGTCAATCTTGTTTTATCTTTTCAAAGAACCAGCTTTTGGATTCATTGATCTTTTATATCTTTTTTTAGATTCTATTTTGCTTATTCCTGCTGTCATCTTTATTATTTCCTTCCTTCTACCCACTTTGGGCTTTGTTTGTTGTTTTTTTCAAGTTCCTTTAAGTGTGAAGTTACATCATTTATTTGAGCTTTTTCTTGTTTTTATTTTTTTATTTTTATTTTTTAGATAGGCCTGTAATGCTATGAATTTCTCTCTTAGGATTGCTTTCCCAGAGTCCCACTGATTTTGGATTGTTGTGTCCTCATTTTCATTTGTTTCAAGGTATCTTTTGGTCTCTTCCTTGATCTCATTATAGACTCATTCATTGTTTAATAACATGTTATTTAGCTTCCATGACTTTGCATGTTTTTCAGTGTTCTTGTGATTTCTAGTTTCATAGCATTGTGGTCAGAGAAGATGCTTGACATCATTTCAATCTTAATTTTTTATTGAGACTTGTTTTGTGTCCTAACATGTAGTATATCCTAGAAAACATTCCATGTACACTTGAAAAGTATATATATTCTGCTGCTTTGTGGTGAAATACTCTGAAGTTATCAATTAAATCCATTTGGTCTAGCATGTCATTTAAGGCTGCTGTCTCTTTTTCGATTTTCTGCCCGGAAGATCTATCTGCTGAAGTCAACGGAGTGTTAAAATCCCCAACTATGTATTTCTGTTGATTTCTCCCTTCATGTTCATCAAGATTTGCTTTACATATTTAGGTGTTCATATGTTGGCTGTATAAAGATTTACCAGGTTTATATCCTCTTGTTGGATTGTTCCCTTTATGATTTGTAGTGTCCTTTGTCTCTTACTACAGCCTTGGTTTTAAAGTCTATGTTGTAGGATATAAGCACTGCTATCCCAGCTTTTTTTCTCTTTCTATTTGCATGAAATGTCTTTTTCCATCCCTTTACTTTTAGTCTGTGTGTATCATTCAATCTGAGATGGATCTCTTGGAGGCAGAATATACATGGGTCTTGTTTTCTTATTCATTCAGCTATCCTGTATCTTTTGGTTGGAACATTTAAGCCATTTACATATAAGGTGATTATTGATAGATATGCACACATAGTGACATTTTATTGCTAGACTATTTTCTTCTTCTTCCTTCTCCCTTCTCTCTTCTCCTTTAAACAAACCCTTTAACATTTGTTGCAGCACTGGTTTGGTGTTAAGAAACTCCTTTAGCTTTTTCTTGTCTGAGAAGCTCCTTATTTCTCTTCAAGTGACAGCCTCACCAGGTAAAATAGCCTTGGTCATAGGTCCTTGCTTTTCATCAGCTTGAGTATTTCACGCCATTCCCTTCTGGTCTAAAATGTTTCTGTTGAGTAACCAGTCAGATGCCAGTCTAATTGGTAACCCCTTGTAGGTAACTACCTACAGCTTTTAGGTTCCTCTCCATGTCTTTAAGCTTTGCCATTTTATTTATGTGTCTTGATATAGGTCTCTTTGGGTCCAACTTGTTGGGAACTCTCTGAGCTTTCTGGACTTGTGTGATTTTTTTTTTCCTTCACCAGATGAGGAAGCATTAATTTTTCAAATAGGTTCTCAATCCTTTGCTCACTCTCTTCTCCTTCTGGTATTACCATGATGAGGATGTTGTTATACTTCAAGTTTCCAAAAATGTTTCTTAAGCTCTCATTTTTTAAAATTCTTTTTCCCTTTTGCTGCTCTGCCTCCGCGTTTTCTTCTACCTTGTCTTTCAAAACACTGATTCAATCCTCTGCTTCATCTAACCTACTGTTTATTCCTTCCAGTGAATTATCTCAGATATTGCATTCTTTATTTCTGACTGATTCTTTTTTTATGGTTTGTATGTCTTTTTTCATGCTGTTGAGTATTCTTATAATCATTACTCTAAACTCTCTGATAAATTGCTTGCCTCCATTTCATCTAGTTCTTCCAGAAAACTCACTTGTTCTTTCATTTAGGGTCTGTTTCTTTGTCTCACCATTTTGGCTGCTTTGTATTTTCGGCCTTAGCTGTTAAAAATAATCATCCACCAAACATTTCAGTTGTTAATCTAATCAAGCTGTTATCCACAACCTGGTGTAAGCACCAGGATAGGGCAGAGTAATTCCTGTCTCCTGTGGGCAGGGGTATTGCTTCCCCTCAGGCTGATGCCATTCAGAGAGGAGTGCTCAGCCTGAGAGAGACGGCTCCTACAATTTGGGGGATGACTCAGCACAGGGATCCTGGTGGCCGTTCCTTCAGTTTTCTCCCTAGAGCCACCAACACCAGACTCTCAAGTGTATCTAGTCAACTCTGCCCTCCATTTGCTGGCACTCAGGGTAAGTGGCTGCAAATGAAATTTTGTGCTTTGGCCTTTAAGAGGCTCTCTGCATCTCCAGCAGTCTCTCCCTGGCAGACAGAACTCCTACTGCTTTTTACAGGTGGATGTTATTTGGGGTTCCTTTCCAGCTCTGATGCTGGGGAGCTCATCGTGGGATTTTAGACCCCACACTTCTCAAGGGGAACTCCCCAGCAACTGAAATATCCCTCCGACACTTCAGGTACTGCCCATGAGAGCCCAGCCAACCCTTTTGCATCTCCTCTGCACTCCCTACCATTCACGATGTGGAGAAGTGGTTTGTTCTGTCCATCTGTGGCTATAAGGCTTCTCTCCAGTTAGTGTTCAGTTGGTTATTCTGGATGATTTCTCTACAATTTACTTCTAATTCCAGGTTGGTCCTGGGAGGAGGTCAGTGTAGCTATCACTTACTCCTCTGCCATCTTGGATGAACCTTTATTCTTTTTGGTACTACTATAAATGGAATTGTTTTCATAAATTCATTTTGGATTGTTCATTGAAAGTGTATAAAAATACCACTGGCTTTTGTATAATAATTTTGACCCTGTAAACCCTGCTAAACTCATTTATTAGCTATAATAGTTTTCTAGTGGATCCTGTAAGTTTTCTCTATCAAAGATTATGTCATCTGAAAACAGAGATAGTTTTACTTCCTTTCCATAATCTGGATGCCTTTCGTTTCTTTTTCTTGCCCAATTGCCTTGGCTAGAACCCTCTACTAAAATGAATAGAAGCAGTGCGGTGAATGGCCCTGTCTTGTTTCTTGCCTTAGGGAAAATCATCCAATCTTTCACCATTAAGTATGAGGTTTGTTAGTTGTGGGTTTTTTGTAGATGCCCTTTAACAGGTTGAGAAAGTTCCAGTCTACTCTGAGTTTGTTTAGTGTTATCATGAAAAGGTATTAGATTTTTGTCAAATTCTTTTCCTCTATCTACTGAGATAACTATATGCTTTTTTTTGGTATTGTTCTATAGATATGGTATATTAATCGAATTCTTGATGTTAAACCAACTCTGTATTCCTGGGGTAAGATCCCAGTTAGCTATGGTGCATAATTTTTCTTATATGTGGATGGATTTTATTTGCTAGTTTTTGTGTTAAAGATTTTTGTGTCCATATTTTTAAGAGATATTGGTCTGCATGCAGTTCTTCCTTGTGATGTCTACTTTTGGCATTAGGGTAATACTGGCATCACAAAATGAGTTGGGAAATGCTCCCCTCTTTTCTACTTTTTGGATAAGTTTGTGAAAAATTGGTAATGATTCTTTTTTTAAATGTTTAGTAGAATGCAGTGCTAAAGCCCTCCTGGCCTGGGTTTCCCTTCAAACCCAGGTACTTTTTTGATTACTAAATTCAATCTCTTTACTAGCTATAGGTTTATTCAGCTTGTCTATTTTTTTCTTAAGTCAGTTTCAGTAGTTTGTGATTTCCCAGGAATTGTCTACTTTGTGTAAATTATCTAATTTATTGGCATATAATTGTTCACAGTATTCCTTTCAGTCTTCTCTCTCTCTCTCTCTCTCTCTCCATTGGTCTAGCTAAAAGTTGCTCAAATTTGTTGTTTTTAAAGAAGCAGCTTTTGGTTTCATTGATTTTTTTTCCCTATTGTTTTTATTCTTTATTTAATTAATTTACTCTGTAATCTTTATTATTTTCTTTCATCTACTTCCTTTAGGTTTAGTTTGTTCTTTTTTTGTAGTGTCTCAAGATAGAAGGTTAGGTTACTGATTTGAAATTTTCTTTACATATGCATTTATAGCTATAAATGTCTAAGCATTACTTTAGCTCTATCCCATAAATTTTGGTGTGTTGTTTTCATTTTTTATTCATTTCAAACTATTTTCTGATTTTCCTATTATTAATTTTTTCTTTGACTTACTGGTTATTTGGAGTGTGTTGTTTAATTTCCACATATTTGTAAGTTTCCAAATTTTATTTCTGCTGTTGAATTTTAATTCCATTCCACTATGGTCAGAAGGTGTGATTTCAATAATTTCAGTCCTTTTAAATTTGTTTGTTTTATGGCCTAGTATATGTTACATTCTAGAAAGTTCCATGTTCACTTGAAAAGAATGTATATTCTGCTATTGTTGGGTGCAGTGTTCTATATATAGACAGAGATGGTACATAGAGTTCTTTTCCTTCCTTGTTGATCCTTTGCTTAGTTGTTCTATCAAACTTATTCTTTTTTTCCATAGCACTTTTCACTTTTTAATACGTTATATACTTTATTTATTGTTTAGGCTTGTTCATCGTCTGGTACCCTCACTATAATGTAACTTCCATAGCAGCAGGGGTCTTTGTTTTCAATCACAAACATATTATTCTGCAGATAATATGCCTAGAATGGTCTTATCACATGAGTCGCCCTCAATAATATTTGCTGCATCAACAAAGAAATAAAGTTCTTAAACCACTGCTTGGCACAAAGTAAGAATTCAAGAAATGACAGATGTTGCTGCTATTACTGTTAACAAAGTTGTGAGAGAGTTTGTGATGGCTACACCAAATCATCCTTCTAAATCACCAATAGTAAATACTTCTGAACTGGCTGGTGGTAGTTTAAAATAGAAATAAAAATTCCTCTCATTGTTTTTTATTCCCTCAGAAAAAGTGAGCAACAACAAAAAGAAAATAAGTTTAAAATACAAATATATTATGTGTATACACTGCACCAGCATTACAGGTATTCTCTATAGCCCATTGGCAATCACTGCCTCATATGTATTTTATATGACTGAGGAAACATCAGGACCTGAATGGTAGATACAATGGGCAATCAGAGAAAACAGAAGTAGAAAAAAAGAAGAAAAACCATTCTGAGATTTCTCAGGACCATAAGGATCCTAGTGAGTTATCTGTAGAAAAATAATTTAATAATAATAAGAAATTGGCTCACAGGGAGAATGATTTCTATACTCATCATTGTGTATCTGTATGAAAACAATGGGGATAGGCAGTAAGTCATGGAAGCAAACTGATGTGACGTAGGCAATGGGTTATGAAAGAAGAAAATGATACACATTTTCAGATCCAACCCTACTCAGAGAAATCTAAGAAGTACAATTTAAGGACATAACTAAAGATAGAGCTTGTCAATTTTAACATGAATGAAGAACCACCAAAGTGGTTTGGTACACAGAAGAACTACTGTAAACTTTTATTTTTAAGCTTCCATGCTCCTAGCCATCCCAAACTACAGCTATAAAACAAATTATATAAAGGATGACTTTATAAAAAAAGGAAGTGACAAACTTGAATGTGTAATTGAAAAGCAGCAATATTAGAGTTAAGAAATTAACAATTTCTGCCTACCAGTATGGTACATGTTTGATATTTTGCCTGAAGAAAATAAAGTAAAAATTTGTAATAAATAGCAAATAAACAGAAACTTCCTACTCTTTGTTCTCTTAATTAATGTTGAGATTCCATGCAGGGTAAAGAGCGTAGGCGGTGAGAAGAAAAGAGATTTAGAAGGAGTTATTCAGAAAGCAAAGAACTGGCAACTATCTTTCAATAAACTAACTTCCCTCAAGTCTCCTGCCCATCTCCATCCCTCCTCTTTCTACCCAATTTTCTCGAGAGAGTGTTTGCATCAGCTTCTGCTTCTTTGAGACAGAATCACTTGTTGCTGGCATGTAAATTAGCTTAGGACTCTACTTAAAGTTTTGGGGCATGACGGGCTGTATTTGAAAGTACACCACTTTCATTACTCAGAAGAAAATAGAGACAAACAATCTGACAGGACCAGAGGGGTGCCACAGAGACGTTAACAATAACATTTCCAACCACTAATGTTGTTCATGGTTTGCTGAAAAAACAAAAAGGCATTTTTGGGGTGAGAAGCTATAGTGACACAAGAACCACTTTGGTGTTAGCCTGGTATTATTTCTTCGAGGTCAACAGTAACGTGAAGTGAGTGACCCTTTCTCTTCAGAACTGTCATAGGGAACAATGTTAGGCCTAACTCAAATGGTGGTGGCTTATGTCCAGGTTCTACAGTTTCATGTTTTCAAGCTATAAGAAGAAAAGAGGCTTTATTCCAAGACTAAGTTGTCATTTTTGTAATGAACACACTACATAATGAATAATCAATGAAACAAAAAGTTTCCAATAATTTACAGCAAAGGACCTCCAGCTGCTGGTCCTATGCATCTGCTGACTTGAATGAGTTTGAGTAAACCAGCCATAAGAAGTTAAAATTCGAGAGGACTGAGTACCTCCCCATGCAGGACATGCGTGCCTTGTTGAGGAACTCAGGATTGTATTAGATATTTCTTCGACACCTGCAAATGCACTATCACCATGTTCCTGAACATGTTTGGTGGCAATGAAGACTTGCAAACAAACAGTAAAGGAAGTTAAAATTCGAGAGGACTGAGTACCTCCCCATGCAGGACATGCGTGCCTTGTTGAGGAACTCAGGATTGTATTAGATATTTCTTCGACACCTGCAAATGCACTATCACCATGTTCCTGAACATGTTTGGTGGCAATGAAGACTTGCAAACAAACAGTAAAGGATAAAATACAGAGTTCTGCCCAACCTGGAAACCGTAACTCCCATATAGGCAAGACTGCCCTGGCCAAGAAAGATCTTAAATCTTTTCACACTGAAAGCATCCTCAGGCTGGTTCAAACCCAAACAGGGGATTCTGTCCTCAGCCCTTAATTTTGTATATCTGCTTCTTTCATTAAAATCTCAAATGCCTATACATTTGAAATTTAAATTTTAACATATAAGTGTGGGTTGGAAGAACCTCAGAAAGACCAACAGTACGTTTGATGGGCTAAGAAACAATGTGAGAGACAGAGGATATGAAAGAGGAAAAGTTCAGTCAAGGGTCAAGCTGGAGAATGATTTAAACAATCTAAATTGAACTCAATTAACTTTTTCTCCATGACCCCATGTCATTTGAAAATTATTTATTTTGCACAGCACTCTTGACTTCTGACACTTTTGTAAAAAGTGCTTCATACATTAACAGTATACTTAAAATAATGTGTCAAAACAATCTCTTAGGAAGTTACAATTAATTTAGACTCATAATTTAAAGCTTTCATTTGAATATATACAAGTAACTGTAAGAGATAAACCAGAAAACATGTACATGTGGGGCTGCTTCAGCCGAACTGCACTGAGTTAGATGGATTATAATTTGTTCTTAGAAGCAAAAGGAGATTCTAATTCACTGTGCTCTGTTTACTATAATGTAACCTGAACCCTGTTGGAGAACGTGGCATTTAGTTATTTTCATCTTTTTTGTTGTTGTTGTTTTAGAGTTTCTGATGAGACCTATTACACAGACATAAGGGACAGGGCAGAGATAATGAAGGGGACAGTGAGAAGGCGGAAAAGACTACCTAGAAATACAGATTAAATAAGGAGACTGCTGGGAAAAGGTAAGTGCAAACCCAAGCAGGCACTATGATTCTGACATGTATAACTATAAATGTACCCATACCATTTCCTCTAGAAATTACATTTCAGAAAAATTCTATACATTTTCTATAACCTGGAGAATGCTGAATGATAACAAACACAGAGAAAAATAAAATATAGACAAATGGTGAATTGTTGGAGGAAAAATGAGGTTTCCTATGGACACATATGCTCTTACTAATGAACTAATGATCTCAAACACAAGTTTTTGCTTTGAAGGCTTCCTCATGCACAGGTGCAAAGGCTCTAGAGTTGAAGAAGGCAATCTGTATCCTCAAAGATCAGGCAATTACAGCAGAGCTGTATGATGATTTCATTATTGTCTTGTAAAAGGTACCTTGCTTGGTACTGCTAATGCCAAGCAAATTCAGTCACTAACACCATTTCTTTAGTTTCAGAAATAGAGAACATATTATTTAATTTCTGCTTTATATTTGCATTTTGCTCCATGAGTTGGAATGCAGAGCAAAATCTAAAGTCATGAAAGACTGCCCACCTACATCATTACTGGTATAATGTATAAGAATCAGTGACTTTGTGGCTTGAGAGGTGTAACAGAAGAGTTAAGATGATGTTGCATGAAGTATAACCCAAACCTCCAAAAAGCTATTTCACATTAAAAGCAATACTGTTCATTTTAGCTGGGAGAGAAAAAAACATACAACAACTAAGAGAAGGTCTTGTGAAAACAGTCCTAACTTCAGGGGGTTTTATAGTTTTACAAAAATAAATCTATTGTTACATTTCCCGATTGATAACCGGTGATCTTCAGAGCTCTAAAGTGAATGTCTTCAACTATAAGAGGGTGGAGGAAGAGAATATATGCTGCATATCAATCAAATTCCATTTTACTGGCTTGTCAGGTATTTATTTATCAGCAACTTTAAATCTGAGAATTACGGGAGCTCAAGATCAGTAGCATCTTTGGACTCATGGACTACTGTGCTTGTTCCTAAATATCGCTAGGGCACAGAGACTGTCACTGCCTTTGGTAGTGAGTCCACAACAGTGCTCAGCTGCCTACCTGTCAACAGTGCTACTTGATTTCTTTCCTACCTATCTTAGAAGATTGTGATACAACCCTATTTTATTTTCCCAGGTGAGCAAACTTGGTGATGCAACATTCTTTTTTAGTTCTTTATTCACTAGACTTGTTTTTATTAACCACAGAGGAAAACTAAGCTAAAACCACTTTTACATTCCCCTCTGCCTTTAATCATGAAGGGGGATTTTCTTCAGCCTTTCAGAGCCATCTTAAGATACAGATCTCAAAGCGACCCTCCTCAGTTATGTCAATACCTGTGCACAAAGGGGTTTTAGACACTGAGGGACAAAGGTTCAGGTTTGTTCAGATAATTTTCCCTAGACATACACTTTAGATACTCTCTTAAAATGAATGGATTGTATCTCCCCATTAATTTATCTTTGATCATTATTCATGATTACAAGAATTTAGTAAGAGTCCCCTTAAGATATACCATATCTTAAACATCCACTCATCTGAAATATATAATCTAATTTGACATAAAGCAGGCAATAGGCAGCTGCTTCTGCAGAGTAATTACAAAAACTCTTCCATCCAACTCGTCCTGCTCAGAATTTGATCCTGAAAGCAACGAAAGCTCGGCCATACCACTTCTGCATCTCTCCATTCACTGTCCTTACAGAACAGCTAACTGAACGAAGTCTTTCGCATCTGTGTCAAAAACTAGAGATACATTCTCCCCACCAGTCTTTAGACCTAAAGTAAAATCAGAAGACATGTTTCTCAAGGTGAGCAACATTGTCATTTTTCTAAATTTAACAAAACTAATAAAAAATATTGCCAGAGTATTACAGGGAATTTTATTTTCATTTGGTTCATACTGCCAGTAAAGAATGAAGCCTGCTTGTTAGGCAAATGGAACAATTTCACAGTCCCTGAGTCCAACCTGCTACAGATACAGGGAATAGGACTCTGTACTCAGCATTTTTTGCTCAAGAAAATTTCTACATTTCCAAATCAGAATTCTGGAGAACAGAAAGTTGAAGACCATGTGTAACACTTTCAAAAACTTACTCCTTTAAGGGTAAAAGTATAGGCTGAGATGCCAAAGGACTGAAGTTGAGGAGAATTAGGATGAAGGGAGAAAGAAGTCAGGAATCAAGATAATCTTGGAGACAACCAGAAATTCTAACTCGCTACTGCCTCAGCTGAAATCCAGTGACATTAAAGGGAGCTGCAGAAGCTTAGAAGAGGGTTCAGTTGAAATTGTGACCACACTAAAGGAAGGGAGAGCAGACATCTAACCTTTGCTGGTTTTAGTCGGTTCTGAGGACATGTTTCCAGTCTTCTTCTTTTTTCTTGAAACTGATACACATTTCCGGTCGAATGTAACAGGACTATATTGAGGGAGGCTGTTGAATTTTTTTTCAAATTCTTCATCCAGCTTTGCTGAGCTAATAAAAGAGAAGGGATGTAAAAAATCAGCACATGATATAAATATGTAAGCAGAAAACAATACAAAATATACATTACATTTCTTTTTAAAACAGGGTTCCTGAGAATTGGTAATTATTAATAAATTCTAGGCAAGGATAAAAAATACCTTTTCAGAAAAGCTGAGATTTACCAACAGTCTTCTTAGTAAACTCACATGACAGGTTACCTTAGAAAAGCTGAAACATTATTTAAAATATTGGGCATTTTTAAAGTGGAGAATTTACCATTCTCTCCATCAGCATAAAGATTTTTCATTAAGTTCAATACAAGCATATTCCATCCAGACAAATGCCTCATTCTAAAGATTCGTACGTATACGCCCATATTGCCAAGATTATTGGTGATATGGCATATTGGCAATTTCGTAAGATTGGTTTGCTTAAAAAATATTTATTTTTAAAAACATACGCACACAAAGAAAATGCAAGCAAATATTTTGAATATTAGCAAATCATCCTGGAGCACTGACTGAGATGAGGATAATACACTCAGTGAGAAAAGTAAAGCCAGTTTTCAACGAACGCACTGGCACAAAGGCAATGTCGCTCTAACACTAACCACAAAGGACTTCAGAAATGTCACCAGCAAAGTTGGGAAATCCTTGGGCTGCTCCTGACGGTCTGTCTCCAAAGCCCTCAAAGCAATGGTAGCACGCCTGCTGGGTCCTAGGCTGGCTGCTGGCTTTCACTGACAGTGAGACTTATTAACTAAGATGCAGCCCAAACAGATGGGAGAAGCTGCAGGAGAATCGCTGTGCTCAGTGGATGGAAAATGGAGGGCATACTGGGAAGAGAGCAGCTTTGAGAAGCAACTTACAAGAAGCTAATATACTGGCTGCTACCTATGGGAGGTCTACCTAAAACTGTTCTAAGTTTTGGAAGAACGTACAAGAGGTGGGGAACAGAGATAAGATAGTCAGAAAACCATCAGACTATTGAAAAAAGAAGGCCCCTATCAAGTTCTATGGCAGCTGTAAAGGGTAGTAGGTGGGGTGATGTTTCTCCCTTACTAAAATCATCTTTTCATATTCAACTAAAAATATGTTTACACCAATGGAAAATCAGACACCATCTGATACTAATTAGATGTATCAGAAAGCTACCTGTAAGATGTGAGTTTTTCAGATACTCTGAATAACCCAGAGAAAAAATATGAAAATGCAAGATCTAACTGCTAAGGTCTCTTGGTACTCTTTTTTAACTAGAATAATCACCTATGTTTTTCTTGGATAAGGATAAGTCTATAAAATTAGAACTGCCAATGCTGAGTGAATTTTTCTTGGCTACTGTTAGCTAAGGAGGTAGCACACATTTTCTGCGGTAGAAAGATTTAAAATGCTCATTTAGAAATCTCAGCTAAGACTGACAGGAAGTGGCATTTCTCACTGCTCATGCACTATGGTGGTGTGTTCCTAACAAGGCAAACCCAGATAGTCTGAATCTGACAGGCAATTATTTAAAGGAGAGAGGAGGAAAGATCATAAGTTTACTGTTGATTTAAGTCTGTAGAAAACCTCCTTATAATTTTTTAAAACAAACAAACAAACAAACAAACAAACAAACAAACAAACAAAGTGACCCACACAGCAGTCCCTTTGCAGGAACAGGTTCTTAAAAGACTGTTTCACTTTTTTATTCCTCAAAGAGGACTTTGAAAACATCTCTTTCATAGCTTTGGTGGTATCTAAAGGAAGCCCTCAGTGAACTTCCTGTTGGGGAACCTTCATAACTATTATATTCCCCTGGGACTTCGCTATGTCTGAAATGAGAGCAGCTTCCCTCTGGCTTGGCAGACAAGCAGAGCACTGGTAGTTCTGGAAGTTACAGAGTCTTGGTCCTTAGTGACTTTTTTTTTTTATGAAACGCTTCATTTGAAAAGTATCATTTGATAATAACAAGTGTGAGGGTTTTCATGTCATTGTTGAAGCATAATATAAACAAGACTAATTTGAAGTATTCTGGATTTTAAAAAATATTAGAAAGGAAATATGTGAAATTATAAATATTATCTCAATATAAATAATCTTGAGGATTATCATGAGAAATAATTTCCACTCTCACACTGTGTGATGACCTAGAGCCTTAGAATTAACCTGACTTTGAAGCACTGTAACATCCAAGGAAAAAATGTATTATTCCACAAATAGAAATGCAAATATTTATGAACAAACCAAATACAATATTCCCAATGCATAAAATTTGCATACCTTTGAACACATTTAAGAAAAAATATGAGAAATATAAAAATGTATTTCTTTTCAATGTATTCTCTTCAAATTGAGCTAACAGAAATCCCAAAGGATTTTCAAAACAGTAAAACTGAATATTCAGATGCTTCCCTCACCAATATAAAATATTAGATCTCATAACTTGCAAAATGCTTTATATTAAGTTTGGTATCAGAATCTTTGGCATAACATAAAATGAAATAATTCTTAATGATTTTATCTTGATGGATGCTATTGCTTGACAGTACATTTCAAAGTATAAATAATTATCAAATATCTATTATTTTTATCTTAGAGCAGAAGAACATGGCTTAAACAAAACAATATTAGAGGTAGAAACATAACATTTTTAACCTTACATTTTCAGCTGTTGTTTTACAAACATATGTACATGCCTTTAGAAATACTAAATAAGGTGCATAGAGGATATAAAATGTAAACATAAAATATCCACTGCAAACTTCAGATGGGAAAATGTCTCCAGCAAAAATAAGGATTTACCGTATCATACCACTAATACACATGGTAGACCTCAATTCAAACTCAGGCCTAAGTTTGATACTTAAAATGTGAAAGACACTGTCACACACAATCATGTTAACAGCCAGAATCATGGGATGCACTTAATTAGTACCCCCTCCTGTGTCAAGACTATAGTAAGTGCTGAATGAATACTCAGAGAATAAGCAGTTAGAGATGTATGCTTGCCCTGAAAATCCTGCCACACTTGGGGTCTGGGCAGAGCAGCTGACTGTGCTCACAGGCACTCACCCAAGGAGAGAGTCTTCCTTCAGCTTTGTCTTTTTGAACTTCTTGCTTCCACTGGTCCCACTCTGGCTAAACGTCCAGCTGTCTTCATTCCAACACCCTTCATGATCAGAGGAGTTTCCTTTTCCTGAGCTTCGTTTCCCTAAGGAAATTCAAAGGAAAGGATGTGCTCAGTATATTGGGAATGGGAGGGAAATGATTTTAGTTGTTTCACAAATGACCTTCTGACCCCTTAGGCATCATGGGAATGATGTTACTGGTAACTGGTCAGAGACTCAGTGATTCGTGATTGACCACCCTTCATAATAGAACACACACAAGAGTGACTTACAGCCTCTGATGTAAGTCATCTTGTCATAATTCAACAGGTATTGCATGACTCCAGAGACTGACCAACTACTGCTAACTTTTCCATTAGAGAATCAGTTTAGGGGGTGTGAGAGTCCTTTACTGGTGGGCACTATTAATTATCCAAGATTTATTGGAATGACATCCCTGGGGAACTGTGAGCTCCTGAGGATCTTCATTGAGGGCTTGCTAGGCCTAGTATTCACAGATCTCTAGTTCGCATTTAGTTTGCACAAGGTAATCCCCTAGCCAGATGCTGTATTTTAAGACAGATGAATTTATATGAACCACTCTATGGAATAAAGGTATACACATTAATTGGATTCTGGATAATGTTATGTTTTCAAGAGGCTTCACTTTCATTATAGTTTTGACTACCTAATGGGGAGGGCTAGATAAGCCGCATGCTTCTGGATCCTACAAGTCGAGATTCTGCTAAACATATCTACTTGATTCAGAAAATCCTTTCCATCAGTTTTAGAAAACAGACTAAGAGCTCCAGACATGCAATGCTGATCCTTCAAAACAAAAACCCAGCCCGTGCCAGTAAAAAAAAAAAAAAAGTTTTAATTACTTTAAACACATATTCTAAAGACACTCTGCTCAGTAAGTGCTAGAAAACACTCAGCAATTGTACGTGATCTATAAACCATAAAGAACAGTACAAATGTAAAGTATCATTTTGATACCACATTGTTCTTTATGGTGATTCTTTTCAGTAGGTCTAAAGGAGAAATTCTGCTAGCTTTCAATAATATTTTCTGATTTGTAGAAGTCACTTACCTCTGTCAACATTAGCTCTCAGAGAGGTGAGCATGCCCTCAGACACCAGGGTTTTATAAAGAGCACCTTTGCAAGACCTCTCAGATTTCCGGGAGCCACAAGTCTCTACTTTTCTGTGAGACTCACTGTCCTCAGGCTTGGCTTGCCCTGATAAGCTGGATGGTAATGCAACCTCCGTGGGGGTCAATGGTTCTGCTTTCACACCCTCTGGCACCACACCAGAAATGTTCTTGCTGGCAGAAATATTAACGAGATCTGGAGATCTTGACTCTTTGGTGGTGTCTGAGGATTTCTCCTTTGACATTTTCTTCTCTCTTGATTTCACTTTTTTCTTTGGTGGTTTGGCATCCAAAATGTTTCCCTTGCCACTTGAGGACGCACGGGCCTTCTTGCGAGGGGCTTCCCCGAGTTTCTCAATGCCCCAGTCTCCCTTTGCGACAGCTTCAATGGTGTACATGACACTCTCGATATCAGACTCTGAGGACTGCCTCTTTTTGCAAGTCTTCTTGGGTGTGGATTTATCATTTCCATGTCGATCCATTTTGCTTTTCTTCTTTTTCTTTTTTAGCTTTTCTGGTTTGTTTAATGCCGTGGGATCCTCAATGATCATGATTCCATGAGGATGGCACATGTGATCCTTTCTACTGGGGACATCGCTTATTATTATCTTGCTACTGGCAGAGTAAGAAAAATCAGAGAAGTGACCACATTTTTGATCTTCATCTAATTCTTCCTTTTTAGTTTCTTTGGGATCTTCCATTTTTATAGCCATTATATCATCCATTTGCAGCTCCTCAAAATTTCTTAATTCCTTAGAATCTTTTACATCTTCCTTAAATGATTTTTCAAATTCTGCTTCCTTCTGCAAGCTGGCTTCATCTGTTGTCTCCATTTTTATTTCTCTTTCTTCCTTTCCCTTCTCCAATTCTTTAATTCTTCCACCATCTGATTCTTTTGCTTTTATTACCTTGGAGTCTTCCATTTTCACCCCCTCTGATGCCAGACACATCTAAACAGGTAAAACAAACGGGAGAACAACAAAAAATTCTTATTTTCTATATGCAAATTTAGCTTAAACTTTTAAATTATCATCCCTTTAAAAAATAATCAAACTTCAACTTTTATAATAATCAGTCCTCTTCTGCCAAACTAAAACTATTCAAATTATTGATAATAAAAGGTTTTAGGCATTATGATTTATTCATTATACTCTAGATAAGCATATACCTGATTTCTTACTTTCCAGCTTCATTGGAAGCTTTTCCTATGAAAACAAGATTTAGTAAAAGGAAGATGGGATCCAGAGTTGAAGGACCTGAGTTTGAGTCTTAGTTTTGCTACTTGCTAACTTTATAGCTAGAATGAGTCTCCTCACTCCTCTGTTGCCTCTGTAAAATAAAAACACTTCGTTTCAAAAGATTCTGTAAGGTCTAACAGAGATGATGTGCTTAAGGCAATGCTTAGCAAATTATCCCCAAACTGTGTTCCGATATTTGCCCTTTATTCTTTTGGGGAGAAATGAGAAAAATGGCAACAATTTTTACCTATCTACTTGAAATTAGAAATAGGATAATTCATTAAACAACTCCAGAAGGTTTTGGTAAATGAACAAATCTTTACAGGGTCCATAATGCTGATAACCTGAAGATCACTAAAAGCTCTGAAAACTAAATGATTTTTTAAAAAACTAACTTGGTAGAAAATTCCATCTCATCCAAATTCACTTGGCTGCAAATTCTGACCAGAACTAATGTGAAACTGCTTAAGGTCTTAATTTATCATACTTAATGTGTCTATTCATATGCTTTTGCTATCAGAATCTGCATTGGGGAATTAACTGCATGGTGTGAGATACATACACTATATCGTCATTTCCTAAAATCTAAAACATTCCGAATACCCAAGAAATATGGCGGCAATTTGTTTAAATTTTTAAGTTCCCCAAATTTTACCTATAGGACATTCAAGGAGAAACCATGCTGATTAGGCCAAGGACAGTACTGGGATTCTGAAACATTACTCATCTTATCTACTTTGTATCAAGCAACTTGGAGGGAAAAGAGTACAGGGCTTGCTTAGCCCCCAAATCAAGTACATGAGTAGGAAACTGATCCATTTTAAAAGACAAATCACCATTTTATCAAATGGCAAGTTGTGAGAGATCATTAATACCTGTAAAATCATTTTTCAAATTCAAATTTTTAAATGAATAATACACTGAATTGAATGATCAGAGGCTCTTTCACCTCAGCCCTCCTCCCTCCTTAGTACTTGTCTCTCAGATTCTTCCTTGAGAATTATGTTATGATTAGTAAGTCTGGGAAGAAACTGGAGAAGGGGTGGAGGTGGGGGCAGACAATGCAAATAAAAAAAAAAAAGAACATGACAAGAGCACCAAGCCCTCTGAATCACTCACAGCAAAGATCTGATATATTAAGGGTTCACAAGGAAGCTTTTTCAGAATATCAAGTAAGTTAACTTTTAGACCTCAGCAAGTAGTTATGATGACTAAGAACTTTCCTTTATTAAACCTAAGCTGAAGTAAGGTCATAGCAAAATGTTATCTATGTCTGAAACACTAATATATTTAATCTTCTCTGCATGTTGTACTCTCAAGGGAGATTTGCTGTTTTTTGTATCAATTTTGAAGTAATTTTTATTTTCCCTTCTTAATTATCCTAGTCCTTCATGAATATAACTATCCCAATGTGGAGAAAAAGATTATACAAGCTCTAGAAAGAAGATGAGAGGTATCGCCAATGTAAATTTTATATTTTTTCAATCACCATCACTCTGATGGTCTTTACTAAGTCATCTCAGTGACCTTTTACCATAATGTGCTGGTTTTTATTGTGATATTGCCAACAGTTTGCATTTGCACAAATTCATCTTATCAAACCTAATAATACTTTGCAAACTCTATTCTCTGCTTCAATATATTTCAAAACGATTCTCCTCATCATCCTTGATAGGGTTCTACAATGAGGAATGAAATGGAACAAATGCAGACGTTCACTCTGGGGACATATTCCAGGAAATAGCGTAATATTTCTTCTGAAGTTAATTACACTGAGCACTGGTCATGCTTTATTTCCTTGTCACAGGCTCTTAAAAGTTTTTTCACAAATAGAGTATGTTAATCCTAAATTATAAGAAAAACAATTATGTTCCTGGAAGTGAAACTATAAAAATAAAACAAATTAACTTCTAATCAAAAACTACAAACCACAAGTCTTGATAACCAAAAACCTAAAACAAATTGGACAGAGTTGGTGTCACACTAGAAGTTATGTGTAATTTAACATTCTTCCCAATGAAGGAATTCACTTGACTACTATATTCCTGAGAGTTAGTTATACAGTTTTTTACACAAAAGCAATGACCTTAAGAGAGGGCAGTTCTGTTTGAAATTTTTAAAAATATTTTACTTATTTATTTTTAGAGAGAGGGGAAGGGAAGGAGAAAGAGGGAGAGAAACATCAATGTGTGGTTGCCTCTCTCGTGGCCCCTGCTGGGGACCTGGCCTGCAACCCAGGCATGGGCCCTGACTGGGAATCGAACCAGTGACCCTTTGGTTCACAGCCCGCACTCAATCCACTGAGCTACACCAGCCAGGGCTGTTTGAATTTTTTAAATACTGAGCAAAAATCCATCATCTCCTCAGTCCTAGTTTTTCCCTGAAGCCACATAAATTAATCCACTCTTTCTCTCATGTGACAATTTCAAGTCTTGGAAGATAGACTTTATGTTCCCACAAGTCTTCTCCCAGCATAACGTTCCCATTTCTTTTAACTACTCATCACAAGTAAAAGCTTCCCCACAGTTTCAAAGTTGGATCCTTCTTATCTAGAAGCAGTATGGTGTCCTGAAGTGAGAATGGGCTTTATTGAAATTAGCTAGCTTCATGAACAAGCACCAGACCTTGCTTGCCTAAGGCCACACAGGAAGCTGTTATCTTAGACTTGAACCCCTGAGGAAATAAAGGCTGAGAAACAGGGTAACAGCATATCCTCCACTGGGTTGTTGTGAGGCAAAGGTGAACAAGTGTGTATGAATACAACTTGTAAATGACATACAGCTTTACAAGGGTTGGGGAACAGTGATGCTTCAATTCAGCAGTATCTTTCTTAGATTAAGTTCCAACCCTTCCTGTAATATTCTTGAAGAGAAGCAGAGCTACTTGTCAGTTGACAGGGACACTATCTTCTAACTGGCCCAAAGACAAATCCCACCTACCCCCGCAATCCCACCCTAAACAGAGGTCACACTTCTGGCTTGTGGTCAGTTAAAATCCTGGATTTCTTTATCCACATAATGTTGGGAAGCTAGGCCTCTCCCATTCTATGTCTTTGTATTTTCTGTACCAGATGCAAGATTTTCCATTTTCCTTACAAAGTTTATCCTTTCAAACTTTGAATTAAATTACCTATCAGCTTTGCGTTATGGACATATTTGATAAAAGCTGTTTTATGTCTTTGTCCAGATCTTCAGTAATAATGTTGAGTAGGACATGGCCAAGGACAGAGCCTTCTGGTAAACCTTTAGAGCCCTTTCATCAGGTTGACTTGAACATTAATAAACTTTAACAATCTAAGAATTCATAATGCAGTCTAAATTCCCCCTATTTTGTTCACAAGGACATAAGATTATCTGTCAAAAGTCTTGCTGAAATCTGGATACATAACATGCCAACAGCATTAGCCTATTTTATAATCATACCAACCAGAAAATGAAAATAGCTTGTGCACTAGTGAGGGTCTAACTAGGCAAACAAACAATTTAAGCATATCTAGCTGAGGAAATTTAATGCAGGGAATAAGTTGGTTACATAGGTTATGAAGAAGAACTGAGACACTCGAACAGGAGGTAGTGATTGCAACCCAGGGATTAGCTACAGCAGAAAGCCACAGTAGGTACAAGAAGACTGAAGCCCAGGGACTGGCTCCCCAGTAGAAGGCGGCACCGTGGGGGACCTGTACGGGGAGAGCTGGATGCATGAAAGATGCTGCCTTTGCTGTGCCTCCAACCCTCCTCATCTCTGCCTGACCTGGCCTCCCTTTTCCTCCCTTTCATGTCCCACCAGGGTCTTTCACTAGCTGAACCCAGCTGGAAGTCAGGGGACACAGGAACCCAGGAAAAACAATTGGATATTCCAATATCCCCCTGGAATATAAAGCCAGCACACAGGGAAAACAGGCTCTGGCCTAGCACACCTGACAATGACTATTTTAGGAAGACTTTGATAATTTCCAGTTTTTATCTCCTTTTCTGTAAGTTCCAACATTATATTCTTAGAAATAATTTTCAGAAGTCTCTAGGAATTAGCAGTCTATATTTCTACATGACATACACAGAACCTGGGAATAGTTATAGATGTAATAACTCTTAGGCAATGCCATCGCTCTTACATGTGTGCAACTTCTATACTGAAAGGCAGTGCAAAAGGCAGGGATTCTAGAGTCAGATTGTGTAGAATTGTAGACTGATATGTTCATTTCCTCTAAAATTTTCTGTGCCTCAGTTTCCCAATCTATAAAACAAGACTGTTAATAGTATTTGCCTTAGGAATACTGTGAGGTCCAATGAGGTGCACATGTATCATACTTAAATTAGTGCCTAGTACAAAACAGGAATATATTGTGACAACCATCCTTCTGGAGCCTTATACCATAAAGGATAGATGTTGGCCATTATTGGCAGTACTAATATTCATATTGGTATCATTAATAGCACATCATGACCCTAGTAGACTAACTGCTTTACTCTAATTTTTCACTGTAGTGTTGAATGATTCTACAGTTGAAAAAGAAACATATAAAACAAAATTAGATTCAGGAAGATCTTAAATCAGTTACCTTTCAAGAAGCAATTCTTAATTAAGCTCAGTTCCACTTCTGGGCACAAGCATACCTACTTACATCTACTTTGGGTGCATATATCAACACTTCAGTGGGATTTAATAAAGTGCATACACACTACATTATGTAAGTATGCAAGGACCTGTGCACAGGTAAGCTCATAGTGGACACAAAAGAACACAGATGTGAACTCAAATGAATAAAACTGCATTGTGGTAGCACAGAATTAATGTCTGTTATTAATTAGTCACGGTGCCCTTAATAGAAGGTTGGTTGTTAATCAAGCCCTGAAACAAAACACACCTTAGTAAATGACAATTTATTCTATTATTATTTTAAACTGAACAATCACTTTCTTTTAAAGTGAGAATGTAAAATCACCTGCAGGGCACCTGCTGGATGGAATTCTCTTGGTTGTTTTCATAGAAGTTAAAAATGTTAATGTTTTAAATCAAATGCCGGGCATAAATATTTGATATCTATGGTCTATTCCCTCAGGAACTACTCTGTTTTTTATAACTATAATTCATGGGGTACAAAATGTTTCCTGTTCACCTTTGTATTCTTCACCAGGAGTACTCTAGTGCTAGTACCTACGTTCAAAACAAATGCATTCAACAGATAATTGTATTAAACTGAATGGTTCATTAGTTCCAAAATAAATGATAAGGCTAAAATGCATTCTGATTCATACCAAGAAAGAGTTAATTTACAAGTCTACAGGAAAACAATGCTAATTATGACCTTGCTATGGCCAGCCTAGACCAGCAATCACACTGTCTTTAGCTAGGCTTCACAAGAGCACCAATGAAAAATTAATCACCAATATTTTAATTTTACCTCTGACAGTATTTAAAACAATTTAAAAAAATTGTATTTACTTATTTTTAGAGAGAAGGGAATGGAGGGAGACAGAAAGGAAGAGGAACACTGATGTGAGAGAGAAACGTCGATAGGCTACCCCTGGCACGCCCCCAACCAGGGACCTGGCCAGCAACCCAGGCATGTGCCCCAACTGGGAACCAAACCAGTGACCTTTCAGTCTGTGGATGATACCTAACCCACTGAGCCACACCAGTCAGGGCTAACTCTTCACAGTATTTTAAAAATTTTAACTCTGAAACAGTGAGATTTCTTACTGTTTTATATAATCAGAATGGCACATCACTGATGTGCTAAAAGAAATGTAACTCAAGAAATATAACTCACTCCCAAAAGAAAAACAAAAACTAAGATGTTAAAACCAACATCCTAAGGATATACATGTTGGATGGATATACATAAAAACTATACTCTTAAAAATGACTGCAGAGAAAAAATGCAACAGAATATAGAAGGGGTGAGATAAAATGGAGGGATTTTTTTTTTTATGCTCTGAGGTTGAAGGAGGTTGTCATTTTCTGTTCAGGTTAAGACCATACCTTAGATACAGGGTTTGTTACTGAGGACTTGAAAGGCATAATAAATCTGTGTACATTAAGATTTTATCTCTTTGAATCAAAGGCATTTTAAAATGTATTCCTTTGTTCAGAAGTTAAGGTATCAATTCATTTCTTAATACGTCCAGCTTTAAAGGACTTAGAGAAATGGCCATTGAAAAATAATCAAGTGTACTAGATAAAACCACAGAAGTAGAGACCCTCTAATTGGTACAAAGAAATGGGTAAGTGGTTCCTAATGGTACCATACTATATTATTTCATTCTTAATTATACTTTTCGTTCACTATCTATTATAAAGGAGCCAGCTAGATTAAAAACAAGGTAGTGTGAAAACAGACCCACTGACACTAATCAAGAAGTTTCAAAATCTCTGCTTTTTTAGTCCTAAACAAATGTTTTGCAGCCAAGGTATGTTTACAATCATTTTGTACTGGCTTATTGTCTGCCAAAGCAGTGTAAACAACACCTAAGAATGGCATTCAGCAGTGTTTTCTAAGATGTGCATTTCTCCCATAATTCAATAAAACCAGAATTTTTTTTTTTGCCATAAAAAATACACTAGCTGATGGTTTCAGAGAAGAATACCATCACTGCTAAAAAATTCAATTTTATTTATTATAAAAGATAGCTGGTCACAGAATAGTGGTCTAAGTGTCTCAACACTAAAATCTGGGCATATTAAATAGTTTATAATTTGGTTTGCTGAAACAATTAGACCAAGAGAAATGGTGGTTTAAATGGTGGCTTCTCTTTGCCCTCCACTTCTTCAGAAATGGTACCATCTCTGAAAAGTCAAAATGGGGTGGGGGTGGCCGGTACTCCAGAAGGCCAGCTACTAACGGAAGTGTTTAGGTGCACTCCTGTAAGCCAGTTCCTCGGAAAGTAACCATGTGCAATGTGGGAATGAAATGCACAGTTTCAGGGGTTTTGTAAAAATGACTCACAAATCCGCCCAGAAAGAAAAGAAACATACCACTTTCAAATAAGAAGTCCCCTCAAATAAGCATCAGAATTCAGTTATGTGATGACAGTGAAGGCGAAGCTGAGGTGGGAGCTGCACACTCAGATTCTGGGCTTCAGGGCGTTACAAGAGGTTGAAGGGATAATGCGCATCCATGATAAATGAGGACCCAACACAGAGCCTGAGTCAGCTCGGTCTGACACCACCTACAACTGGTGGTGGTCGGGAATGCTGCTGTGATTGGAGGGATGGGATTTCCTACTTTTTTCATTATGGGATATAAGTTCTGTAATTTTTATCATAATTCAGGTTTTCTTAAAGTGAGCCATAATTTCCAACAAGATTTCATTTTTATGGATAGATCTATGTTTGTTTTCAATAATTCCTGGCTCCTGCAAGTTAAAATGTAAGAAAAATTGGAGGAGTCGAGGCCTCTGAAAATGCCTCCATCTTCTTTAATAAACAGGGCTAAGGTCTGCAGTTCCCCTGGACCCACCGGATCTACAATCTTGCTTTTTTACATACAAGGAGAGTATTTGGAGAAATCCAGCATCCTCCACCTTCAGCTTCACCTTAACACACAACTAATTTCATAAAGAAGAAATGTACAACACAGACAAGTACCACAGGCTACCTTTAGCAGTACTCTAGTGACCATTTTTAACCTTTCTTCTGTGCTCAAGGAACATGGGTCTCTGCTCTCCGAACACAATTATTTACCTCGCTGGCAATCCACTCTTTTGCTGACATTTTTAGTACCGGATTTCTTCAGTTATCCCTCCTCACCTCAGCATCTTTCCTCTTCTTTCGTACTATTGGGCTTCCTCTTTGTCACAAACACCCAGGCTTCCTCGATAGAGCTCTAAGGTCAGAGTCAAACTTTGGGAAGTCATTCATTCCCACACACTCAGGTTCTGAGGCAAAGTCACCTCTCTGACACCCCTCTGCCTCTCACATCATCTCAATCATCCAACTGAGTCCCATGTAACTTCACTGGTGTCTGTTTCTGCCTTCTGTTCCCACTGCCAGCTCCCTCCCTCCTGGTTCCTGTCTTCTCACACCTGGATGTCCACAGAGGCTTTCTACTCCATTCTACACACAACTGCCAAGCGTCTCTTCAAGTAGTGCTTTCGGCACTGCACACCTTTGCCCCAAATCTTCAATGGCTCCTTCATTATGTTTAAGCAGAGATTTCTTTGCTTCACAATAAACACCCTGCTGATTCCAACTTTCAGCTACACTCTACTTTCACCTTCCATAAATCTGCACTCTGAGAGTCTGACCTACTTGTTACCTACTCATATCATGTTTGTCTGCCTTTAATCCTTTGCTGTAGCCTTACCTCTACAGTGAATTATGCACAAGTCATGATCTCTACTGTGTACGGGTGGTCAGGTTTAAAAGAGGGAGGTGGATGAGTGGGTGCTGGCAATGACTTTTGGTCTCTCAGAAGGGAAAGGAGAGGATGGTCACATCAGTATAGCAAACACCTCTATAGGAGGCGACCACCTATTAGTTCTGAACAACTGTTCTTATGCAGGAAGGCTAGTCCAGTATTTTTGGATCTCTAAATTTTCACGAGAAAATAGGAAATTTGTATTTACTCAAAATCTATAATTTTAAAATACAGTATTAGCTGCTAATTTGAATGTGAACTATAATACAGGTCAACAAATTATGGGCCAAGCAAAGCAACTCTGCAAGCTGGCTGCTAGTTTCAACCTCTGTTCCAACAACTCCTTCATCAAGACCCATGTTTATGCTCTGTCCCCAGAACACTCCTGCTAATGTTACCTTCTTCCTTTCCTGGTTTTACACCTCCACTTTGTGTGTCACTCATCATTCAAGTGCAACTTTGTCTTTTCATTGCATGGTTCCCTATGAATCCATTTGCACTATTTATCCCTTAACTTTTTATATTGCACTTCTTTGCAAGTGAAGAACAAGTTCCTAAAGGACAGGAGTCATACACCGTAATTTCCTAAAGCCCGCACACTATCTTCCAAATTTCACAAATATGTACTTATTTAAGTGCATAAGATGTATCTTGGCAGTTTCTAAATTACAGACACTTTTAAAAAAGGAAATATCATCTCCATTTTTGACAGCAATCTTGAACAATCTGTCATCTTATTCAGCTGTATACACATGTGTAGGAGTAAGCTATCTTCCACAGGGCCTTCTGTAATATGCAAACTCCTGTAACAAGCAACCTGCAGTCTTTTATATTCACCTAAAACAAGGTACTAGAATAGCCCAATGTTGAAGAGCCCTGGCAGTGGGGTACACTGCCTAGGTTTCTACTGAGGCCCTAATACTTCCTGTCTACATGACCTTAGGCAAGGCACAAAATCTCTATGCCCTTTTGTTTCCTAATGTGTAAAAGAGGAATGATAAGTGTGCCTGCCCTCAGAGGATGGATGTGAGAATTCAATAAGTACATATAAAGTAAGTGTTTAGCACACAGAGATAATAAATGGTAGATTATAAAACTTGCAATTAAAATCTTGAATTTATAAAAGAACATGCAAAATTATTTCAGAAAAATCAGAAAACAAACAGTAATAATTTTAGGCTTATGCCCCAGCTCCTAGTGGCACACCAAGACACCAGAACTGCACCTGGAGGTAAAGCATTTCTGTACCACTGATCCTAGAAGAAGGCTCCTGGGTCAGTCACTTCATCATCATCATCATCATTGCATGTGCAGGAAGCTTCAGCAGCCTCACTGTTATAGGCATGGAGTAGACCTTCAAGAATTATTGGTACTTAGAATAAATGAATAAACTGTTCCATTTATTATACTAGGCAATTCTGGTACCAATTTTGGTATTCTACTACTTCCTAATGTGTGAGCCTGCCCTGCTTCAAGTGTAGAAATATTCTTTGCTAAAATGTACAGGTAAAGATGTCTGAGTGTCTTCCAACTATAGCAACTACAATACACAATGATCTCTGGGGGATGGTTTGTTGCTGTGCTGATCTTTACATGACCTGACCTAATTAATTTCAAAATGAAAGGAAACACAATCCATTATACTAGTATCTGTGCCAATTAAGAAACTGATTAACTGAACAGTATGAACCTCATGGAGGTTCAAACATAAAGGATTATATTTTTTCAATTCCCTGACCTCAGCAGCACTATGCCAAATCTCCTTTCCTGGTTGGAATAATTCCTGAAAAACACCTGGAACGGATCCCAGAATTTTCAGGTCACTTTCAGCTATTAACAATCGATCCAGTTTAAAATGACAATCAAGTGCTTAAAGGGCCTTCCCCAGGGTATCTTTTGGTCCAGGGTCTAGGGAAATAGACAGAGGCCCAGACAATACCAAAACTGAGAGCAAAGGCACATCCAAGTCTCTTTGTGTTTGCTGTCAACTTCTCCAATTTTCTTTCTGCCTGCCCAAGTGGGCACATGGCCCAGCAATAAATATAGGCCTGTAATATTTCTTGCTTCTCACCAAAGAGAAGACATTTCTTGCAAGCAACAACCTGTTTGTGGGAGGTCTCATTCACTCCTCCTCTCATGCCAGTCTATAGGAATGGAATTGGAGAACGGTGAGTGGTTAATTCTTGGGTTGGCTGCTTCCTGGCCCTTTCTTCACATGGCCTATAGCTTCTGGTTTAGAGGATACAAGAAATGGTGGAGGTAGAACTAACTGCCCATGGTTATGTCTTTTTTTGTCTGTTCCTGCTAACCTACTCAACATAAGATGGAATGACCTTGTCAGTGGACACTGAGTGCAGGGACGACATATAAAGTATTTGACAGGCGTGCAAACCAGTCAGAAGGGATGTAGTCTCAGGACTGAAAAGGGTCCTCTAGTTGCTGGATGGATCAGAGATGCTGGTAGCATCACTGTAAGGGTATTCAGGGCATTTGGGTCACACTCTTTGTACTAACTGCTAAGTATTTTAGTACCACAACAGCTGTACTGATGCAAAGCAGCTGAACATCATTCTTGTTTATGGGAGCTCACCAGAGTGTCCTGAGCAAAGTGGTCTCTACTGAATACTTCCTAATGCGTGAGCCTGCCCTGCTGTCCCAGGCTAGCCCTCTTGCCAGCCCCTCCCCAGACTGTCCCATGGCCTCTAGTCTGATCAGACTGAACCACTTTCTATTTGTCCACCTGACCCTGGAAACTCACACATCTGTGCAATGCCAAAACAGAGTGCAGCAGGCCATTCCAAGTCTCTCCCTGCTGCCAGCTTCCTCCAGTTCTTTTTTTTTTTTTTTTTTTTGCCTGCTCAGAGAGGTGAAGAGGACAGCAGTAAATCTACGTCTAAAACATTTCTTGCTTCTTGCCACGTCTTGCAGGTACCACTCCCAGTCTTTACCACAGGTTCTCTGAGAGCTGCCTCTCCTCCTCAGAACAGAGAAAAAAGCCAAAATATTCTATATGACTGGGTAGCCTATGATATTGCCCTACTCATTGATGACTTGGGGGTTAGAGCAGGGATGAAAGGAGACACCTTGGCAGTGGTCAGTATATGGGATGGTAGCTGAATTAGGCCATCTCTTCACAAATCCCAAGAGCAGGATCTGACCCAGATTGAAGGTGGTTTCCTGAAGGCTTTCCCTTTGGAATATGCAAATTTGGAGCTGTTCCTTCAGATTTCAGACACCACCACCAATTCTGACCAACAGAAAAAATACTCATCAAAATCCTGTTATACTTATTTAAAGAGGCACCCAACATAATTAATAAATGTTTTGTTCAAGAAAAATGAGCATCAAGTACACATCAGATTAAAAAATTGAGGAAGCTTATTTCTACTGGTGATTATTTGGAGATGCTGATTAATCCACTGTGCACATATTTATGTTTAATTAGAAACTGGGAAGGCTTTAGGATGTTATTCTAAAACACAATCTATTAGCATTATGGCATCATATTCATATGGTAGATATAATGTGAGAAGATTTTCTTGGTAAATTATTTTTTTAGCGACCTTGTTTCATCAAAAGCATGTATTTTTTACTCAGATGTTGTAAGAAACTAAGTCTGAGTATAAGCTGATTTGCTCTAATTGGAATAGGCTTATTGCAGTCATTTTACCCCTTTAAATTATGATACCAGCATTCAAACATCTGTTAAACCGTAGCATCTGTTTCATATTTGGGATGCATCCCTACAAATTAGAAGAGTGTTCTTTTTAATGAGCTCTGATTTAATAGGAAATCCTTTTTTTATGACTTATGCAAAAGAAAGAAAATACGACAAATTCATTTCTCTAACATCACCCCTCCACAGCAAAGTACCTCAAAGTGCATACTTTTTAAATACATTACTCTTTAATAAAGATATATCAAAAGTTAGGTTGTTTTACAATTTAGTGTTTAACCCTGTGTATGTGTTTATATATGTGTGTATACACATACAACCAAGAAATGAAGAGAGGGCTACACACTCCTATTATTCAAGAAAAATAGTCACTTCTTCCAAATAAACTGTCTTGACCATCTATATGGTCTTAAAGATGTCAGACAAACTCACGCCTCATAGTCTCTGTTTATACTAAGTCTTGTTTATAACTCTAACTCCAAAGGCACATTTGTTGCCAGATTCTTGTCATTCCAACTGTTCCTGAAGTAGTACTTTGCTACTGACTTAACCAGTTAGTTATAAAACTATTCTCTGTGGTCTTCATAAGTTTTCTAGTCATTTTTAGACCTCTATTTGGGTATGAATTTGTCTTACACAAGAAGCACCATGTCAGCTTAATGTCAGACAACAGTGGGTTAGTTTGCTGTACTGTTTACGAGATTTATGTATAAAAAAATTGTGTATTTATCCTTACATGTTTAAACTTCAGTCACATTCAAAGTATTCTCCATGTGATGCAGCACATCTATAGAGACCTTTTTTCCACTGCTCAAAACAGTTTTTGAACTCATCAATCTTGACGCCTTTTAGTGCTTTTGCCATTTTTTGTTTTACCTCTTCTACATCGGAGAAATGATTCCTCCCTTTGAGGACTTTCCTCATCCAGGGAGACAAAAAGAATGTCGCTTGGGGTGAGACCAGGTGAATGGGGGATGGGGTGGGGAGGTTAAGCTGGTTTTGGTCAAAAACTGCTGAACACTCAGTGTGGTGTGGACAGGTGGGCTCGTAAATCACCCATCATGAAATGAGCAAATGTGTTGAAAGAGTCTTTAAAAAAAAAATTCACTGAAGCCAAACAGCCTCTCACAACGCCAGCTGGTGCACTGATGCAGATGGGTTCCTAGAACGCTCGCCTAGCAGGGGAAGCCGTACTACAAGGGGCCTGCCCTCTATAACTCCGGGTTTTTTGGGGGGGCAGGTTTTTCCTTTACTGTTTCAGGCCTTTGTATTTTTATATTTCTAATATATATCTGGTTAGACTTTAAAAGCTTAATGTTAAGATATTTAAACTCCTACATTTTTATGATACAAGCTACCATAACATTTAGAAAAATGACAGGTCATCTCATTAAGTTAACAAACTACAACAGCTTTATAAAAGAACTATATCACTCAGAGAAAAAAAAAAAAACTAAACAAAAAAACCCCTCAATGGGAACATGCGGAGGAAGCCAGAAACATAAGAAAAAGAAAAAGTTGATACTGTAAGAGACTTTTGGTTGCCCATTTCTGTACCTCGTAATTGTCTCACCAACAGAAAGAACTGTTACTATGGTGTCCTGGTGCTAAAGACAAAGACGGATCTTTCACATGTTCCTTCAGGCAGGGCAGCCACAGCTTGGCAGAGAACGCCCCTGCTCTCACCCACCCTAAAAACTGCTTCTGGCATCTTCCTTCCCATGCCACCCCCATCAAGTGAGGGTTCTGCCCCTTACAGGATTTATGAAAACACATTTTCTAGTTTGCCAAAGGAATTTTAAATCCATGTCCCATCACATGTACCACTGATGTGTGTTATAAAACCAGACTTTCCAGCACGTCATTTCAGTTCTTCGCTAAAAGCAACAAAAATTAAAACACCAACCACCTGGTATAAAAAAGTAGTGCATTGTAGAGATTTATAGATGTTATAAGAGGATCAGTGAAGAGGAAAACGACCAGGGCCATTCTTCTAGGTTTAGGCTGGACTTATTTAACCAATCTGAGAGACAAAACTGACCTTATTTTAAAATACCACCTCTGAAAAAGATTTCGCCATTTCCCTGGGTAACCTTTTTCAATGCTTAAAGACTCTCAGTAGCAAAACAACTTTCTTCCCACCTCTAAATTAAAGGTTAACTCTCTCATTGTTGAAAATTAGATTCAAAACACTTTATGGTCAAAGGTGAGATGGTACAAGTTTAAGGAACAGTGTTACGATTGGCTTTTTGTAATTTCTGCCTCTGCAGGGCTTATCTCAGTATATTCTTAGAAACTTGCCTCTGCTAGTTGAAAGAGAGCAGACTTTCCACAGCGTTTCACAGGGTCGGCACCACCCAGCTGCGAAGTGTTCGAAGAAATCTGTATTGAAAGCAATTCACATAAAGAATATTAATTATAACATCAGAATCCCTGCTTCTTATTCATACACATTCAGGAACTTTCCTTAGTTTATGAGAACAGCACTGCTCCCAAGTACCAAATAATCTGAAATGTGGCATACTAGAGATTATAATTTTGACACCAGTTTTAGTAAATAATCCCCCAAAAGTGACAAACCGAGGCATGACTTTGGTGGCTGTTTACTGACTATTATCATAATAGTCAAAGAAATTAGTTAATTTTTCTTAAGGGATATATTCAGGAGTTCTAAGGAAAGAACAAGTCAAATATTTTTTTTTTGAGAATTCAGTATAAATGTCCTAGGCAGTATGGCAGGAGCTGGGGAAACTAAGAATGTCACATAAAACACTGGTTCTGGCTTTGAAAATATGTTCTAATGCACACAACAAAGACTGACAATCAAGACCACAAATCTGAATAAGTTGTGCAGTTATGGACCTATGTTATAGTACATACATATTTATAGTACATATACATAGAACATTATGTTGACTGCTTACTTCCTTCAAGTTTGGCTGAAACAGCAGCAGGCACCAATAACAATGCACAGCACACTACCCTTTCTCATTTTTTTATATGAAAATTTCATTTCTGTTTCTAGCCTAACTCCGTAAGGAGCTGAGAAGGACATGTTAAGGATCTTTACTCAAAGCATGCTTCTACTGGAGAAATTCTGTCATCATTAGAGCAGCTAGCTGGATTTTTGTATTCTGTGTGATTCCCAATTCTTTCTCAGTTTAAAGACACAGGTGTTTCTCGGCTCAGGACGGGAGGCAATCCTGCCAGTCCTGCAAGGTAATCCTGCCAGTCCTGCAAGGTACTCTCCAGAGCTGTCTGCTCCAGGAGAGACTGGGTGCTTTGTTGCTGGAGCTACTTCTCCCTAGATCACCTGCTGCGTAAGAGGCCTTTGTAGAGGCAAGTATGTAATAAGCTACCTGGGCTATTTAGAAGGGCCTAGTGTAATAAGTTTGAAGGACTTTTTCTTTCTAGGTACTGCCATTTTTAACAGAGTCTTGTCTTGTATATCCCAATCTTACTTTTTCTTTAGAAGATCAATTTATGGGGCTCAATCTTTCTGAAGTTTAGAAAAATTTCCTCTAACTGAATTTTCTGATATATGCTACTTCTACTTTTTCCAGACAAGTTGAATTTAATTGCTCACCTTATCACTAGACTAAGCAAAACAAACACATTAATACAACCACTGATTCTCAGTGACTTGAGAAAATGAAGAGCTGAAGATGAATGCCAGGCCCTTGAACCAAAGTTGTATAATAGAAAAAACACGGCTTTTGTGTCAGACAGATGTGCCTTCATTAACTTTCTACTGTGTGGACTTCAGCAAATGATTAAGACTTTGAGCCTCATTTACCTCATCTTCAAAACAGAAACAATAATAGCCACCTCATATTATGTTGTGAGTATTAGATTTTATGTTAATGAAGAGTCTGGCACAGTGCCAAGCCCATATTATGCTTTCAATAAACAATGCATTTATTAGTAATAAGGATCTATCATTATTAACACTAACAAACATAGACTCTTTTAGTACAATTCCAAAAATTAGTTACATACTGAAAATGGAACAGAATGAAACATTGCAATGTCAGAGGATAATTATCATTTATTAATTAGTAGAATATTAAATCTGTCACATAACTATACAATACTCTCAAGAATTACTGAAGGACAAGCTGGGTATAGTGCTGCACTGATACAGCCCAAGACACTGTTTCTATTCTTCACTGGCTCCCTCTGCTGTCACTTTTGCTGCTTTAGGTTGACTCCTACGCTCCCTGATTCTGTTGTTTGTTTACTTCTATATATCCTATGCCTAATGCAGTGGATGTATTGCCTGTCTCCTGAGTTTATGCTCGGCTGAGTCAGGGCTTGAGAACGGTTCTTTGCCTTTCAAAAGAAATCACCGATGTTTAGGAAGAACAATTTTTCTCTCTGCCCATGGGAGGATTTCAATCTATTTTTAGGTATAGGGCAGTGTTTTAAATGCTCAACATTGCTAGAAACCTGATCTCCAAAGGGGCATGTGTATGTAGGGAAGGATCAATGTATTTTAGCCCCAAATTTACATAGCCATAAAATTTTCATAGACTACCTTAGTGACACAATATACTTTCTAGGAGTCACTGGCTTATTAATTGGGGTGGGAGCCAAAAACCCCGAACATATGTCAATGTCCATGGCTTGAGTTTCACCTTGACTTCTCTGCAGCATCCCACAAGGCTGACCTTCCTTCTGGAGGACTCTTCTCTGGGTTTTACTACTTCAGGGTCCTTGTTTTCCTCCTACCTCTCAGGCCACTCCTTGTTCTCCTTTGCTGGCTCTCCTTTCTATAGTGATCCCTTAAATACCTTTCCTCAGAGTTTCGCCTTAACACCTCTCTTTTTATTTGTACATTTTCCTCTAATGATCTCATGTATTCTGACGGCTTCAATTATAAGCATAGTTTGTGCGTTGCCCATTTGTTATACCACTGTTCATTCCTGCCCTCCCCGCCATTTTTTCCATTTAAGATACATGCATCCTTTCAAGTAAGAACGATATAGTTAATATGTTTTTCCATGACTGGTCAGCTGAAGGCAGACACGCACGTTATGTTACACTCCTGGGTAGAGGGCAGTAGTGGCTGTACTGAACAGTACGTTTGTGGCTTTGCTTTTTATTTCCCTGGAATTGATGGTGCTTGACAATCTGTTAACTCCAATGTAGTCCCTTCTCTGGTTATTACGAATGTTTTGATAAAAAAAGGTTTGGCATAATAGTATGTGAAGTATAGCAAAAGTGCAAGAAAATCTCTCACTGTGGATGTTAATCTGCTAATTTTCTAGCTGGCCTGAGGCAGGACAGCACAGTAAGGAAACAGGTGCTAAAGATCAATTAGGTGATGGTGAAGTCTTCTGCAATTATAAGGGGTATCATAAACATCATACCCTGAGAGGAAATGGCCAATAATAATTGAATAAATAAGTGAATCAAAGAACAAATGAACAATGTGAGATGAATACCTTACCTTAAAAGAAATATTAATGCTTCCAATAAAACACATAGTACCTCACACTGATTAACTGCAGTGTGAGTATATGGTGATTTTTTTAGTGTAATATTCTGTAACACATTGAATATTTCATCATGAAAATAAATGCCTTAAATTTGCACCTATTTCTTATATTCACTTGCGTCAATATCTTAAATTTGCTTATTTGTCTGAATCATCCAGATTAGCCCTCTACCTTCAAAGTAAATGTGTAATTTTTCAATGAAAAGATATGTTCTGGGTGTAAGAGTCAGCCACAGAGCAGAGGAGGGAATATGGACATGGCTTTCAGATATGTTAAATAATGGAAGATAAGAGCTCCCTTCTGACATCACTTTTGGATATTAGTCTTCAGTAAATGAGATCTAAAAAGTGACGGATGTGTTAGTCTACTTGTAAACAACAAAAGATGCAGATAAGAAACTCATCCTAACCAACTTAATGAATAGAGGCCTGGAACAGAGTGATGGCACTTCAGATGGGCCTGGTTGGTTGAATTTAGATGAATTGTGAGTTTCAATAAGGAATGGGAGACAGGCAGACATGGTGGGGTGGGGGTGGGGGAGAGCAGGCAAACAGGTTTTGCACTGTATATTCTAGATCTTATAAAGCTGACATATTTTCTCCCTTTAAATGTAAGCATTCATGAGGAATCTACAAATAAAAATGTTCTTTATTCGGTATCCTGGTTCCATACAGGTTAACTTCGATAAATATTAAAACTTATCAGATTTGGTTAAGAAGGAAAAATATCCTCTTCATCTTGCAAAGCAGAGAATTAGGACTCAATGTGAAAGAAAAACATTTTCAATTTAAAGAAATGCCCAAGGCTTAAGAGTTTTTTAAGAGGTGTGTTTCTAGGATAATGACATTGCACAATAAATGACCCATGGTCAAGAGGAGATCTAGCTAATCTCTTCCCGGAGTTACCAACATTTGTAAATTAAATTAGCAGCAATGGTCCCTGAGAATTTTGCAAGCCTGATATTAAAATGATATTATAGCTAAACATTTTAACAGACTAAATTGATTACTAAATTATATTAAAAAAGAAAAATGCACTTTCCTCTATGTATATAGAATAGGACTGAGAATCCCTCTGAAAAGGGACAGGGGTATAAAGTGGCCCACTGGGAAATTTTCTGCTACGTGTCCATTGTGTCCTCACTTCATCTTTTCCCTAAACGGTCCCAGAGACATGAGGAACTGCCTTAAAAATGACGAATGAACCACTTGTGGTAAAAACTGTAAACTACAGAGCAGTGGTCTTTAACTCTTGTTTCCTTATAGGAGACCTTTTGGAAATGCAAATTCTCAGGACCCATTCCAGACTCAGTAAATCAAAAACTCTGGGTGGGGGGGAGGGGGAGCTCCACAGTCTGTGTTTGAGTCAGACTTCAGGGAGACTCTGGTGTTATTTAAAGTTTGAGAACCTCTACAAAGACTAATTAAAACAAGAATTTCTAGAGTCTTTGTGTTTTCTCAAAGGTGATGGGTGTCTTATGAAGTAATTATAAGAGCTTTAGGGATATGATCACAGTAATTACAGCCTATTCTGTTTCTGCAATGTACATATATGCTCATAGCCACTTTTAGTAGATAATTTTATTAGTTCATCCAATTAGGTCTTGTTTAGTTTTAAATAAACCAGCCCAGTATTAGGCTGACAATAAGGTCAATTCAAAAAATGTTAAGAGATTGAACCTTACTTAGGGTTCTCTTGGGTTAGCTGAAAAGTGACCAAAGAGGGTATATATCGGACAGAATCAACTGCCCGTATTTTTCAAACTATAAGACGCACCCCCACCCCCAATTTGGGAGGAAAAATGGTTGTTAATGCTGCTGTTGAGTTCTGTTACATTTACATTGGTGAAATATTGTTATTTATGCTATTAAATATTTTACCACATTTTTTGCTTCAAAATTTTTTTCCCCATTTTTTGCTTCAAAAATTTTTTCCCCCATTTTTCTCCTCTAAAACCTGGGTGCATCTTATGGTCCGAAAAATATGGTACTTCTCATATAATCATATTCGACATTTACAACTCAATAACAAGACATGTGATAATTTGTTTAATTTGCTTAGGAATCAAAGGGCTCATATCCACCTAACCAAAATATAATAGGAAAAATAATATTCAGAGTTGGGAGGGAGAACTGGTTTTGATTTTAGGGCAAAACATTTTATTTTGGTTTTTCCATCATGCGTGCCTTCCTCTGTTACAATCCCTTGAAACAACAACTAGTAAGTTTCCAAATCAACTACCTTTTTAAAGCTTCTTCAAGTCATTCATAGGTCCCATGGTCAAAAACCAGAAGCCCCCGGGAGATAATACTATTAAGTAGAGGGGTGACATGTGGAAATGCCTCTTGTACAACTCAGGTATCAAGATTAAAGATAAATTTAGTCACCATGCTAAATTCATTTTTAACTCTTGAAAAAGATATTAGTATCAAATAAATGGATGTCAACAATGGGGGGAAGCAAGGACATTTCAAACAAAACTATTTCCCAGACAGTGAAAATGCCATTTATCATAATGAAAAATTATAATAAAATCTTAATTTATTCAGATTCATCAAGCAAATTGTTCTTCATGAAATGACACCATTTTACATTGTTTTTACCGCTTTCATAGCAGAGCCGAACAGACCCTGTGACAGTGAGGCCTACCAGAAAAGCAGGCCAGCTGGTGGTATAAAGTCACAGTGCTTGGCACAACTGTCCCAAGAGGAAGCAGCATTTTTTTTTTTTTTTAATGTAAGGGCTGAAAGTTATTTCTCTTATTTTCAAAGTAAGATGTTGGGTTTTCTCCTGCCAAAAGGACATCATTTTATATTTCATTTATGCAGACTCTTTATTCAATGAATCTAAGTGATTCAATACATCAATATTAAACAGAACAGTCCTGCTTGTCATTTTCTCTCAACCCTATACAAAACTGCTCAGTTTATGAGATGCATTTTTTTGCTGGAATTAATAAAAAGGAAAAGGGGGAAAGATCTAAAGTAGAGAGCATTTTATTTTCAAGAACTATATACAATTTACTATCTGTCATATAGCGCTCATTAGAAATGGGCCTATAGTGGAAGCCAGGGCTTTGTGGCAAAATCAAGTGTATCAGATTTGCCTTCTAATCATTCTAACAAAAAAAATGCTCTCTAGTGTGTGCTCTCTCTCTGGCTGACAAACCAAAGAAATCTGAGATCCTGCAAGAGCTGACCTGACTTAAACCTGGAATTAAACACTAATAAAAATACTGGCTGAAGCTACACCACAGCAAAAGCTAAGCACCGATGATTTAACAGATCAGATTCACCACTGCATTTGTAGTTATTTATGAATTACAGCGTATAATCTCACTATTGGAAAAAATTAATAAATTGGGATCATATGACCTTCCTTGTTGACAGCAGTTTTTCCAGGTTATAAAAATAAATTAAAACAAGCAAAAATGAAATAAAGAATTACTGAAAAGTGTTTATCTTGAATGAACTCTTCCACGGATGGCTATAAAATGTGTATAAAATCTGACTATGATTATAGCAAAGATAGCAAATGTATATTATGTCAGGAATGGCAAGAGGCATGCCAAAAGTTCAATGTATGTTATCAGAACTTCATTCCAGTATTTCCTGAGCTCTAAGTTTTCTGAGCACAATAAATATTTAAAAAAAGAAGGCCATACCTCTGCAAACTGAAACAAGGCTGATGGTTGACACTGCTTTGAAGGAGCATCAGGGTGGGATGTACTTGAAGATATCTGAAAAGAAACAAGTAATTTTTAATGCACAAGGACATTTCCCCATATCAGATTAATAGACTTTGCCATATATTTCCACTGCAGACACAGATAAAGACTAAGACATGAGTCATCACACAAACCCTTTCAGAACAGTATAAATGATAAAGGAAGACAAAGACCATGTTTCTAAAAACAGATGATTGAAAAGAACAAAAAAAACTGAGTTTGGCTCATTTGCCATGTCTCTTGTAAGGGTATCAGGGTATGTGTCAAATAGCAATTGAGACCTGCTGAAGACCATTTCTTTATTTCAATGAATTTCTGAAAATATTATTAAAAGCTGGAAGCTGCAAGTAAAGCCACTTACTGTCTTTCTTCCCTTCACCACTCTCTCCCTTCCCAAGCTGTTCTCTGCTTAGAGACAGCTGTGAAACAATATTGGAGAAGCATATGGATGTGGGTCAGGGTATCTGGAGTTGAATTTTGGATCCATTCCTCACTAGCTACATGACCTTGGGCAGCTCAACTAATCTGACACTTATTTTTCCCAAAATTGATGATGGTGATGACAATCTCCAGGATTATGGTCAGGAGAAAACAAGCCATGGCGCTAGAACTCAATAAACTGCTCACTGAATTTATACAGCATTTCTTTCTTTTACAATGTCACACTCATACATACACATACAAGATACACCCTTGAGCTTTCTGACAGCAGACAGAAGATTCTGCCACACCACACTGGGTTTACCTAGGAGACCTCTTGTTTTCACTTGGTAATTATGGTAGCCTCATTAATTTGCTCTGAGGGCCATGTGGAAAAACTTTCTGAGAATTGAGAGCAAGGTCAATTATTATTTTGGTTCCAAAGTGAACAAGCTTCTATCCAGCTATAATATAGTGTGAAAGTGAGTCACAAAAGCAAAAAGCCTAGAAAATGTAAATTCAGCCCATTTCAAGTGCAATAAAAGTCTTTTTCTTCAATTAACTCTGGTCACCGACTCCATCAAAGGGCATTTCTTAAAAAATGTACCTTAATCATAACTCAGCCACGAAAATCACTTTTTAATCTCAATTAAATTATGTTGGTTAGATAAACAATGAAACCAGTGGGTAACAGAGTATCAAAGAAATATTTAGAGATAAGAGAGAGTGATGGAATCGCTGACTTTATTCAGTGTTGAAGCCATTAGAAAAATTTTAATTCCACTGAATTAAAGTTCTGAATCAGACATATAAGCCTTTTTATTTATTTATTTTTTTAGAGAGGCAGGGAGGGAGAAAGAGAGGATGAGAAACATCGATGCAAGAAACGTCAACTGGTTGTCTCTCATATGTGCCCCAACTGAACCCGCAAGCCAGGCATGTGCCTGGACCAGGAATGAAACCGCAGCCTTTTGTTTTGCAGAACAATGCCCAACCACTCAGCCACACCGGCCGAGACCAGACATGTAACCATGTTTAGAATAAATTATCAGTATAAATAAAAAAGACATCCAAAGTTTTTTTTAACAAACTAAATATAAACAAACTATCATAAATGGCTAAGAATTAACCAAGTGCTCTGAAGACAATGACGACATTTGGGGACAAAACTGTAGACCTGTTCTTGGTCAAATTGTGAAACCTATCATTTCAAAAGACCACCATGTGCAAGTTGTGACAGACTGTAAATATGAACCCACAAGGGTTTTCCTCAAGTCCCAGGAACTGTAAATTGGGTAGATCTTACTTCAGTCACTGCTCTTCATTCCTACCAACCCTCATGCTATAGAACACACAAAAATGCACATATGCCAATCCAACCAAACTTCATGTAAAATTTAGAGATTTCATTAGATCCTCAGGGGTTCAGAGATCAATGGTTAAGCATCTCTGCTTTCAAAGCTGGGATCAGCATTATTTAACATGTCTACAACTACTAGAGAAAAGGGAGTGCAGAGTGAATCTTCTATTACATTAATGCTTTAAGAAACAAATACAAAACAATTGGAATTCATGACATCTCACAAGGAGGCGGAAAGGAAAGCAACAGATAAGTATTATGTTAGCAAATATATAACACTCCTATACTATCTGCAGGGCATTTAGACGTATTATAGACAGTGTCTTAAAAGGAATGGCCACTGCAAAAAGCAGTTTGCCAATGAAAATGTTGAGAATCCAGGAAAAGGACACTAGAGAGGAAAAAAAATCTGAAACTAAAAATACTCTCCTTGTACAAAACTGTTAAACAACAAAGAAATGTTAGGAAGGTGCAATGTGAAAGAAGGTCTCGTGAAATACAATTCAAGGGGAGACCTGATCTGTAAGAGACAGATCAAGGGAAGACCATGTGCTTTCAAGTTCGGAAAAAAATTAATCAGTGATGGCTCCATATTGAGTTCTAGAGTAAATGAGAATATTTATAGAGAAGCAGTCTTAACCTTTAGACTCGCTATCATCATCTCTTTTCTACATCATCTCTTTTAACTAATGGTAGAGATGTGTGGAGCCCAACAGAGTTGACAAAAGACAGTAAGACTTCAGAAACTGCTGCTGCATGCTAAAGTTTCAATGAAAAGTGTACTAAAAAACAAACAAACAATAGACAGCCGATGAACAACCATGAGTTGCTTCCATCTTCTGCTTTAACATCTGACAAGTGACTAAGTTCTAACAATAATTCAACTCTTAATTTTATTATCCATGAGTAAAAAGGCTTAAGTGTACTAATATTCAGCATGATTTAATAATGAGCTTTTATAAACGTATAGTTACTCCTTAATTAAGAGACTGAACATAAAAAAAATTCACAATAAAAGGAAAATGACATTAAGATATATTAGGACAAATACAAGACATTGGAATGGTCAAAATTAGTCCAAATATACGAGCATTGTATTCAATGTAAATAAATTCCACTAAAAATACAAAAAAAATCAGTCAATAGAAGGATATATAAAGGTTGTGTGTATATTCTTCATCCACCTGACATCATGGGGGAAAAAAAAAGATTCTGGAGTTCCAAAATATCTTTAAAAAAATTTGGTTCTATTCCCATTTATGGTTAATTGAGCTAAGCGGAGTTCTTCATTGCTTTAAGTTACTGTCACTAGCTTAAATTTAAGCTCATTTTACAAATTCCTTATTAAATATAAATTGCAATATATTACCTCAGCAAACTGAAATAATGGTGACTTCTGACGCAACTCAGGGGACTCTGAGGCATCGGGCCTGCAGGTGGTGGAGGATACCTGAAACAGACAGAGACAGCATGAGCGTCACAGGAAACAGCTTCTGGACTACAACAGAAGATGGTGCCTGCCACCTAACGTGTTCCTATTTGAAGAACAAATGGCTTTGACTGTCCCAGTTTGAAGCAATACTGTGACAAAAAAGTAGTTATATAAAAGGGGCCATTTGACTGTAAATAATGCCATAAATAGCATATGAGCAACATAATACATTTTAGAAAGTTAATAGTCACTCAAGAAACATTTCTACAGTGGTGCCTATTTGATTTTGTGGCGCTCTGACACCAAATCCAAAGACTTATCTACTTCTTTCATGTTCTGTGTTTCTCCAATATGTCGTATCACTGTGAGCATTTCTGACAAGAGAATATACAAAGTCTGTGAAAATCTTAAAAAAAAAAAACCACAGCAGGAAACTCATCTACAATGTTATCTCCTAAAGATAAGCACTGTTATATTCCATGTATATTCTTCCAGTTGTGTATATAGATTATTTTCAGTAAAAATGAGATACTGTACTATAGTTTAAAATGTTGTTCTAAAAAAATACATGAATTATCCTGTGTTATTAAGCCTTTTCCAGTGTAATTTTAATAGCTGCTAGTGATTATATTAGATGGCTGAATCCAATGCAAAGAGCTCACAGTCACCCAGGTTATATTCTTATAAACAGCTTCTCACTGAACCTCTTCATTAGACACTGAAGATGTGATTCTGAAAGTGTCACGGCCCCTTAAGAAAGGGCAAGCATTTTAAATTTTAACAGTCACTTTTGTATTTGAAAGAGTAGTGGCCACCTTCTCCCAGAGAAGAGCTTCAAAAAGAAGGTGTAAAGCTTCAATTCATTTGCCACCTGTGGTTAGCTTGACTCCCTTACTGGTACTTGACTATTTGACAAGTTGTGTGTCTAATGGCCCAATAGTGTTTTTATTTGCTCCCAACATAAAAACACACTATAAAGAAGGCCTTGTAATTTCAGTAAATCCTGAAATTACAAGCCACCAAAAATTCCTTATTAGAATAAATACTTGAACAAAATATATCTTTATATTGCAGTTTAGGAATACTGGAAAAAAAATCAATACTGTCCTGGTTTATAAATAAATCCTGTGTCTTTAGCCCCTAGATATCTTGGCAATTATCAAGATTTGACTTAAAATCAAGTGTAAGAATAAATGAAAATTATAAAGTATCTTTATGAAATTTTAATAATGTTAGTTGTAGCCATGATATAAATTTAGAAAAAATTCAAAGTAAATGTTATCATTTAAAGTAACTATATATACTGCATAAAGCCTACATAATATATATTTTAATTTTTTTTAAATGGAGAATTTTTGAAAAGATTTTATTTATTTATTTTTAGAGAGAACAGAAGGGAAGGAGAAAGAGAGGGAGAGAAACATCAATGTGCAGTTGCCTCTTACACGCCCCCTACTGGGGATCTGGCCAGCAAGCCAGGAATGTGCCCTGACTGGGAATCGAACCAGTGACCCTTTGGTTTACAGACTAAGACTCAATCCACTGAGCTGTATCAGCCAGGGCTATATAATATATATTTCTATTTCAGATCCCATGATGCATGAAAAGTAGTTACCATTTATAAGGAGTTAAATTACTCAATGGCTTAATTAGAGTTCATATTAATTATAAGAAGGAAAGTCAACTCTCTTTCAAATGGCATTTATAGATTATTTGGCCATAACTATACAAGACTATGAAGTCTTAAAGTTAAATAAGACTCTCTGCAAATTGTTCTGATGGTCTTAAATAAAACTTTATTCTTAAATGGAGAATTCAAATGTAAATAATCATCAAGGTATGCATAATCTTTCCCATGTTATGTCAATTGCACTATGCAACTGAAGTCTATACATGTCTGCTTGTGTTCACCATACACCTGGATGCACAGCAGATGCACAATGAGTATCTGTTGACTGACTTGATTCTCTGTGTGTGTGAATATGAAGAGTCTCACAACAAAGGCTGTCTAATGGTTAAAACACTAAGAGAATCACTAAGGCTACACATTTTACTCTAGTGGACAATGTTCTCACTAAAAAATCTAGTTACTCTTTCATTAAAGCAGTGTGGATTTAACATATATCTTCAGTGCCGTAAAGTGGAAAGACAGCACAATTAGTAGCCAGGAGAATTGTGCTACAACTATGTGATCACCTGACTCTCTAGTCTACAGAAGAACAGAAGCAGAAAATCAGACGGGGCCATGAGTGGGGTTAAGAAAAAGGAAGGAGGTTGAGAAAAAACAGTGCCAGCAGCAAGACACAGGGAAACAAGAAAAGCCAAAAGGAATAGACAAAATGCTCACAAAGCATTGTAATCTATCGAAGATAAATTAAAGTAGGGCAAATGGCCCAAAAGTTTCTCCTACAGGCATCGGTTCACTGCAGTAATTAATATTTGTAACTGTGATTCTATGTTGTCAAGATAAGAATTAAAAAATACATGTTATTAAAAGGCAGAAATACATGTGATACATACTAGATGTTTTTCCATCTAAAATCTCAAAATGTAAAAATGATTCAATGGCATGGAAGATGTATATATGTAGATTTCATTCTTCAGTGCTTAATAAATAAGCCATCAATGTAAGGTGAATTTTTGTGTATGTATAATATGCACACACATATTTGGTAAAGAAATCTGGGGTTAGATCCACACAAAGTGAATAGAGTATTTCCCACAAAAGGTTCCTATTTAAATAATGTTACTAGTCAGAGGATCCTAGGTTTTGTCACCTTGCTGTTTTTATTTACAGTACTCTGAATTACTTATCAGGTGGAGCATGCTTTTTATGGATAAACAACAATTCCCCAATATCCATTCCTATGCTGAACATAACAGAATATAAAGAGTCTAAGGTATGTGCTCATTAATTATGAGAAAAAAATAAATACTGAATAAACAGAGGTTAAATAAAGGGAGGAAAACCCCCAATAAGCTGTTTCTAGAAAGAGTCTGAAATAACCCATAAAACCACTAGGGGTAGCTATATATCCAAGAAAAAAAAACAGCTACAGTGATTTCAAAAGCAAAGTTAACCACATACTCAACTTCCTTTAAACCCAATCTTCCCTTTGATTTAGCTAAAATTCACAATAACCAAGGAAGAGGAATGACTAGTATAATTAAGAATTATGATGAAGCAGTATTTTTTCCCTACAGATGCAATTCAGATCTTGAAAACTGTATACAGATAAACACGACCCAAGCCCCTGATATAAAACAAGATTACACGAGTCAAATGTGTCACAAGTGCTTTGGAAAGCTATGTATTATCAAGAGCCTGCTCCTACTTCACAAGGTACAAGACCACAGCCACCCACAGTTGGATTGTGATGAACACAATCAACAAAAAGGGTAAGTGTTGTATCTGAATTATACATTCCTGCATTTGCTAATTCAAATATTTGTTGAGTATTCATTCCTTCAATAAATATTCAGTGAACAGCTATTAACGTGTCAGCCTAAAGACTGCTGCTTTCAAGAAGCTTATCTTCCACTGGGAAATAAGACTAAGGGAATGTGTTTGGTCCTTAAATTGCTTGCTGTTCAAATGCAGGAGGGAGCTACACATGTAAGAATGTAAGTGCATAATGTGGAATATTACAAAGTCTATGAGAGGATGGCAAAGTGGCCTCTGTTCTTTTGGGGATGGGTGAAAGAACATCTGAGATATACCTGCAAGGAACACCAGAATTGTAGAAATGATATGGTAACAACAGGAGGAAAAGTATGAAGGCAAGTGTTCTGTGTGAGAAACAGTGACTTCCCCAGTGTGGCCGAAGGTTAAGATGGCTGAGAATGTAATGGGAGATGAATCAGACTGAGAGGATTTGAATTCTATGTTAAGTATGAAAAGTAAGCTGAAGGTAATGGGGAGCCAGCCAAGGTTTTTAGTCACAGGAGCTGCATAATGAGAGATGTGTAGTTAGATAATTCTGTCAATGAAGTGCAAGATGACCTTGCTGGGGAGTGACTGGAGGCAAGAGACCAATTACAAGGTTAAGGAAATAAACCAGCTGAGATGTGGGGCCCCAGTTAAATCACAGATACTATTTTCCAGGCCTCAGTAATTTTCTAGAAAGATGTCAGAGCTAAGGAAAAGGAAGAGAAGTCCGACAGGGCCAGTGCTTCTAAGGTGAGTTAAAGCCTTACACTAAAAGAGGGAATTTGAGAGAAGGAAGGTTTTCAGGTGGATGGGGTATGGGCTTGTCTGCTATGGGAGGAGAGGGTTTGGGAATAGAGGATTCCATTTCAGAGTTCGAGTGTAAAGATCCTGTGTGACTCCAACGTCTAGTGATCTGATTTTCACCCTCATTCAGTCTGACCCAGCCTTTCACACAACTGGTGGCTTTTGCCAGGTGTCTTACAGAGTATCCGAGTGATCATTTATTTGCATTTAATATGAGATGTTAAATGAAGCTCTGAAATGGACTTGATCTTAAACACAGGAGAATTAAATCTAAGCATATTACATCCAAGATAATCCTTCAAAACGTTTTTAAGGACTACAATAAAGCCACTCTTAATTAAACCTAAATTAGGTTAAAGAGAACCTGGTACTAAAGCACTGCACGTGGCTGGCTGATACCAGGACTGAGCTACAGCTGAGAAGGGCACTGGGTTGGATATCCTGGACAGCATAACCAAAAAACACTGCACAGAACTGAGCAATCCCCAAATTAGAATGCAGGTCAAATCATCTGGCTGAAAGTAAAAGTCCCTGGTTTTACCCAGGGCACCAGACTACTGATTTCATGCTGTGAGTAAAGCTCTACTGTTATTACAAGCTGTGTGGCAGAGCACCAGTGAGGAAGTCCAGCACAGACTATAGGCCGGTTCTACAAACAACTTCTATCCCTTGGACTCATGTCTGGAGGACTGAGGACCTCATGCAAGTTCCTCACTGTCATGAGCAGTGCAGCCTGGGAGATGATTGCCAATCAAGTTGGGTAAAAAGACTTGATTCTCTGGGCTCTAAGCCTCAGTGCTAACAAATGGGAGAGGCTGGGTAGGATAGGCAGTTCCAGCTAAAATGGACAGTGGTTTTAATTTAGATTGTCAAAAGCCAACTTCATTTTGATAAACATCTCAAACGTCCCACCCAAAATGGTAAGAAAGAAAAGTGAGTGGAAATGGCTGAGTTTTTCCTTATAAAAGGAGCAGTTCAAAATTATTTTTTTCTATTTATGCCTAAGGATCTTTCTTATTAATAACCTTAGTTTGTATCTTTTTTCATTCCTCACTTCCCCCATCATATGATTGCACTGAATGTATATTATCTTGTCACTTTACTAAGTACTTCCTTTTCTAAAGCAACAAGAAATAAATCATTTGAAAGAGCAAGTGGTTATAAAAAAGTTTCTTCTTAGGAGTGGTTCTTAAAGATCTAACTGCGGGCAACTTCTTCCTTAGCTGATTCCCTTCTATATGATTCACTTCTTAAAGCCATTTAGCTTTGTTTCTGTAGCTTGAGAATTCTCAAAATGGTTTCCCCCTCTTCATCAGAAATAAAAAGCTGAACAATGCTCGTGTCAGAACTCTGCTGTTTTTAAAATTGAGGACGACAAATTCTCACTAAAAAGAGTCCAGGGGTCAAACTTCAAGCAAAGGGAAAAAAGAATTCTTTTGTTTAACTAGCATTTTTATCTATTTATAAGTTCTACAGATGTTTATCGGTTTACATTTTGTTTCTGAAAGTTAGAAAGAATGTTAATAGATGTTGGGGAGAAAAACATCATTGTGATCTGATCTGCTAGAAAAGATGGTGCTGACTTTCACAATACAATGCTCGGCTGGAAATTATGAGTCAGCCTGTGTTGAAAGGTCAAGTGTGCATTATTATTCCAACATTCACATTCACATTTCGGGACATGCTTGGGGTATCTACACCCAAGTGAGAGAGTTAGTCTGATTGCTATTAGGTAGAAGCCATGTGTTAGAAAATGAAATGATGCTCAAAAACACTATTGTGTTAGGAGGTCAAACACGCTGAATAAGTATGCAGAAGTATATAGTGACATATTTACTTTTTTTCAGCTGAACATTAGTACAATGTAAAATAACTACCAGTCCACCAACTTACTTTTTCCTCCACTGAATTGAATAAAATAAAAATAAGTTAAACTGAACATTTGCTCAACTACTATGGATCCCAAATGTAAACTATTTATAATAAAAGGCTTTTGTGATGTAAAAATCTTCTGTGGTATCGTCTAAAATCATTATTTGAACAGGCTTCAACGGTCATCTGTGTGACACACTCACAATTTAAAAAAAAGTAAAAAAAAAATATATATATATATATAATATGAAATAAAATTGAGCTGACTGCTACTTTGCTCTACATAGCAATTCTGGTGGGGAATTGAAAAATTTCCATCCCCAGTTCCTGAGTATGGTAAAATAACATGACCTTCAGGTAAATTCATCTGGTCTCTGTTAAATGAGTCTGGAGAAAAGAATTCCACAAATGCAAACTATGCATGGTTAAGTGCTACTACCTGCACATCAAAACCATGCCTAAAATGTTTAGCATACGCAGACCGATAACTATACAGGGAGTAAAAGATCATAAAAACAAGGTCATCTTGAAAGCCTCGGTCCTTTTCATTTTCCATTTTAAAGAATAAAACAACCTGGAACGCCACGTCTCTTGATTTTTTAAAATGGAAGTTTGGATTTATTCAGGTACCCGAGAGATGGACAGTTTCATGCTTTAAAATATCTCATCTTTTCCCTAGCAAGTCTGAATGAGAACATCACAAAAGTAGGGGATGTTATGAATAGGACTGAATGAATCACAGGCCCCTTCCCACAGACCCAGGACAAAGTATGGCAAATGCTAGGGTCTGTACATGGCATTTCTTACTCCTCGGCTCACGGACCTTCAAAATTTGCACCTGACTTGTGGTTGTGTCCTCTTGGACTCATTTACACCACTTCTGTTACCCCCAAGGCAAAATACAGTGCACATACAGAACTTAATGAAAACAAAAGTGAAGTCTGTTCATGAGCTGCAAACAGCGAGTGTGCAGAACAGTGCGAACCCAGTACGAATGTCTGCATGAGAGGAATGGAGAGGAATGAGGAACTGACTTACCTCTGATGTGCCAAGGGCATGTTCTCCAGCTAAAAGAAGCATGCTCAGTCCTCCCATTTGAGTAGGATCTAAGTCAAAAACAAGCAATTCATCAATTTACAATCACGAAGTACGTACCATCAACAGAGAGTAGAAAACTCAAATAGTAGCTGTCAGAAATCCAACAGAACCACATATAGCTTTCTATAGAAAACTTTTCAAAACTCTTTATGCTTGGCATATATGTACTTAATACTCAACTTCTGTCAGCACTTTAAATACCACTGTTGTCCCACCATTCCAACATAATATATCCTTCAACACCACAGCTGTTTACAACATGAATTACCTCTTTTATGTGATGTTTCTTTCCTTACTGCATGGAGGGTTATAGATGGGTTTCTTTTTTCAAACAGAAGAGTATTTATACTTATCTTCTAAGAAGTTTGAGATTGTTAGCCTCAAATTGTCATCTCTGCTATTTAAAATCAGGGCTGATAAAAAGAACCAGGCTATCAGAAACTAGAGAACAGAGAAAAATTTTAAAAAATGGGCCTGCAAAATCTAGTAGGCTTTGTTCAAATAATCTTTCTTTAAAATTTAAAATTAACAATGATGTCTTTTTGATATACTAAATCTTAGGGGTATAGGTATAGTCAGGCTCTTCTTAAAACGAATGTTTTTATATCACCAAGGATCTTTGTTTTCATTCCTTCAATAATCAACAGAAACAGAAAAACAAAATAAAAATAGCAAAGTGGTACATCTATGACCCAGGTTATATACAAACAAAGAAAGTACTACAGATAATTAGAAACATATATTCCTGAAGGTTATCTTATATGAATTAAATTTCAGAACTTCAATTAAATAATGTATGTGAAAATGCCTAATTCAGTGCCTATCATATGCATGTAGGCACACATTAAATGATTTTTTAAATTCAGGAGTCTACAATTAAAAGTGAGGGTAAGGTATACTGTTGCTTAAAGACATTTGGGAGTTTCTTTTCTTTTTCTTTTTTGAATTTTTGTTTAAAGGTATGACCTAAGTATATCCCTGTATACAATCTGTCTCGAGAACTCATGAAGCAATCCTGACCACATTTTTAACCCAATTTTTTTGAAAAATTGAAAAGAAAAATCTGAGGCAGTTAAAAAAAAAAGGAAGAAGTTATTAGAGAGGAAAATACGTCACCAAACGATCAGGTAGTTAAGACTTAATGTTAAAAAGTAGCCACAAAGGAAGACACACATATAGAATACATAGGAACATGCTCATTTGAAGAAACAAGTCTTTTTGCTGGTTAAGAACTATTGTGGCTATTAAAATAGATACTTAAATCTACTTAAAAATAAAAATCAGGAGGGTGAAATGAGTTTAGCAAAACGGAAAAGTTTAATTTGGTTCTTTGGGCAGCTAAATACATTTGAAGGTGCCATTTTAGAGATCAGGAGGATTGGATGATTGCTTTCCAATAAAGACAAAAACCTGTTAGCTCAGATTATAAGGTAAAATAGAAATGCACTTATATGATAATTTTATTTAGGTTATATACCAATGTGACTTTCCAAGAAATTTGCTGTAAAGCTACTAAAACACAGACCAAGAAATTATCATCACGCTTTATATTAATATTTATATAGTATTATTTAGAAATATCAAAAATTTTTATAAAGAGTCTGCTTTCCCTTCACCAAGAGGGTTTATACTAAGTTAAATTCTACCTAGCTTTCCCTTCTTGGAAATCATGCAACTGACTGCTCTGAGGTTATTCAAAACAGCAAAATGTCATGTGACAAGAACCATCGGGAAAACAAAACATGAGATTTCATGTTGAGGAAAAGCTTAAACTGGCCCCTAAATGCCCTACAGTATATCTTAGATTCAAACAGCTAAGGCCCATGTTTTAATTAAAGGCAAATCAATTTGCTTTCATTGTATAGAAAAGGAAATAACTGAAATTATCAGACCAATGTTACATACTATACCCTAACTTAACAAGGGCTCTGATCATAGATTTCCAACATCCATTTCCAACAAGCCCTTACATAATAAGATAAATTCAAGAAAGGTGTTTTTTGTAAAATTTCTTTCCTGTATTTTCCTATAAAGAACACAGTTTTTAAAAGCTGACCTGTAAATATCTTAGTTGAAGCCTAGGTCCCACTTCTAATTTGTAGGTATAAAAGGTAGATTAATAAACTGTCAGAAATGATGCTATAAATAGACATCATTCATAGCTTTCTGTAATTTATCTACAATCATTTTTTATTTATAAAGAGACATTGAATGCAAAAAAACCCTGCACAGACCTAGACTTAAAGTTGGAAGAAAAAGCAATGGAAGATTATATTAATTGAAAGAATTCAGTTGGAAGCAAATTGTCCATATACTCTTTTTTGGTCCTGATAATTTTTTTTAAACACTCCAACTGATATAATCTTGGAAGTCCAGAATGCTCTCCAAGACTACTAGCAAGTGGTTTGAAACTAAAAGTGTACAAAGCGACAGCTAAAACAAGCAAAGATCTCTGTTACGATTCTCCTGAGATATGCAGAAGTATCGTTTTGGAAGCTCACTTAAGAGTTATACTACACACCTAACATAACAGTCATCTGAAGGCTTTATTCTCCAAGAATGCTGCCATTATATTAGAATGCATTTCTTAAGTTTATACATGAGAGCATCACATACATTGTTATACTATGAATCATACACTAAACTCATAAATTGATGTGGCCTACCGGCTATTAAAAAAAAAAGGAAGTGTCATCACAATATTGTTCAACTTCACTTTCCATATTACCAATGGCTCAGTGCTCTCATTTAGAAGAAAACTGCTTGTGATAATGAAATAGGAACCCTATAGCTCAATATCAACTTCAATGCTTCAACCCTGCCCAATCTCTCAATTTCATCCTGGAAAATTCCTCTGTTGAGTACTACATTGCAACAGTCAGGGAAGACGGAGACATTTACAGGATGAGTTTATGTACGTTATCTCCCGGTTATAAATACTTCAGCATTCCTTACCACCCAAAGAGTATTAAAGGTCCCATAATAAATGGGACCACCTGCAATTTTAAATTTGCTCAGCCAGTACAGGAATGGGGACAGCAGAGGGGTAGGATGGGAGTTCCCTCCAAGAAACAGGTGTCAGATCCATCTCAGATCTGAGATGGAGTTGTTCATATTCTCACCCTTGATGTGTCAGGTCCTCAGATGAGCTACATAATTGTGGCCTTTTAAGTATTCACAATAACGTGCTTACTGAGACAGCTTACTGTGTATGTGTCTTTAAACTATTTTGTTTTGTTACAAAATTTCCTGAGCTCCTAACATCTCTGCATCGCCGTCTGCTTTTCCATAATGCCAATGTCAGGAATATATATAGTGACTCTGCCACTTGGTCTTTACATACTTTCTTTAATTGTATATACTCATGTACGCTACACTCCAAAGCTTTAAGATATCCTATATTATATTTGCCATTATTTTCAGTTGGTCATATGTTTTCGTTCTCTCTCTCTCCATATTATTTGGGAAAAGTACTGCCTAAATGTATTGCCCTGTCCTTGAGGAACAGGTAGAAATAGTGTCTAAACTCACCGGCCATTCCAAAGTTAAGCTGAGGCATTTCTTCAGTCTTCGCTTTCTTGGGGCTTGGCAGGTCTCTTGAAGAGTCAGATGGGAAGGCCCATAATTTCTTTCGTGGATTGACAGTGGGCGTTGGGGATTTCACAGGCTTGTTTGTGGTAGGACACCATTTGTAGCCAGGGTTTGCTTTCATAAATGCATCTTTGTACTATAAACAAAGAATAGATAACAGGTTTTAATTAGTACATGGACTGAAAATGTTCTAATTGTCCTCATATCATCACCCCATTTGGAAAGTGACTGAAAACACTTCCAGTAACTTTGATAGCTTTCCTCATAGAATGACAATCAGGGCATGAATTAATTGACTAAAAAGTTCTTTGTGGGATGAGGGTACAGAGCCAATAAATTTCTTATGTTTTAACCCTCAATATTTTATTAGTACACAAAATGCTGTCTGCCCTTGGTGAAGAGAGGGACTTATTTGTCTATAGAAAGAGTCAATGGCTTTGAAGACAGAAAAGCCAGAGTTCAAACCCTAACCCTTCCACTTAGGGCTGCAGTGACCAAGCATGGAGACCAGAAATGGAGAATACAGCACCTCTGGCCTCAGCCTTAGTTTCCAGAGACTGAAACAAAATGCCTAGAGTTATTGTAAACAGAAGTGCGCAGCATGGAATCTGCTACACATTATGAAGTGTGAGTCAATACCAAAGCCAGTAACAAAGTTCTTCTGCTTGCTGCTTAATTTGGTAAGTACAGTAAAAGTTAAATCTGTGCTTTGATGTACTAGTGAGGAAAATGTAGGCACAGTTATCAGAGCAAAGTAATCAGCTGGGGGATACATGAACCAAGACTGAAAACAGAAGAAGGGGAACAAGGTAGAGCAAAGTAATACGTAACTTCTCAGTCTTTTGAAGATGCAAGACCACGTAGGAGAAAGAGTACTGGGTGCAGTGTCTGGACACCTGGGTTTAAAATCCATCTATGCTAGTAGCCTGCTGTGGACATTAAGCAAGTTGTTTAACCTCTCGGCCTCAATTCCTCCATTTCTTAGGTGTAACTGCACCTGCCACCACCCCAGCACTTTGTAATGAGCACAAATGACCACCGATGTGAATGTGTTCAGAGCTGTAATGTGTGATGTTGCAATTCACTCATCACAGCCTTTACGTCTTTACTTGGAGGTATCAGCCTTGATTGACATCTTCAACTCCCCTTTCTTTCTGTGGCTTCCGCTCTAGCCCTTCCTCTTACATCTGCCACTTCTTTCCCCTTTTGTAACAAAATTAAATTAAAACTATTTATTTCTATTCATTATATATCATTAAAAGTTATGTTATCTGATAAAATGGATTTTCTATGTATTCTTCAACTATTGTATGTTATTACTGATGGATACACTATTTAATTAATGCAATTATTTTAACCCCATAAGCTTACCATTAAAAAAAAAGCTCCAAAGCTTTGTATTTAACTTAATAGGGAAGAAAAAGGTTCCTTTGTCCTTGGTGTAAGGAAAGTATATGTAATCCAAATAACAAACTTTCCTTGGCACTTCACCTTAAACCATATAAATGAACAATTTACTATAGATAGTCAATTGTTTAGAATTACTCATGATTACCTTAATTCCAATTTTTTGAATAATCCTTTTTTTCCCCCCACTAAAAACTGTACATCTGCATATTGATACACAGGTACATGTAGTAGGAAGGTAAGCACAAAAAAACTGTAAGATACAGTTCATCTTTCTTAAAAAATAATTAACGTAGGACACAAGGCCAGGTCCAAATAAGAATTTACCATTATATAGCAGGATGCATTTGAGGTATCAAATGTGATAGAAGAGACAGCTATCCTACATGTACATGGGGGCATTTACATATTAAGCTGGGGCAGACAAGTAGCCTTGCTTGCTGTCTGGAGGCAGATAGTGACAAATGGCAGGGAAAGGTGGAGAGGGGAGTAGCAGACACATGCATCACTACTGTTTTCCAGGGAAGGACACACAGGCCAGGTCTGTCAGATGAACAGCCATTCGGACAAAGGTCACTGCTCTATAAAGAAACTAAAGACTTTCAAACAAATTAACATATTTGTCATGAGAAATAAAAAATAAATTTGCTAGTTTTAGAAGAAGAAAGTTCTGGTTATTAAAGTTCTAGTTACTACAGTAAATCTTGATGACTTTGGAATCTGTGGTCATTCAAAGGGATGTACATAAAAGTTAACTTTTACACTCTTTGAAAAATTGCAAATTCACGCTGTAAACTATTTTGTAAGAAGAAAGTTTAAAGTGCTTAAGGAAACTGCCAAACCTTATTGAACAGATTTTTTAAAGAAAACAAGTATTTTACAATTCTAATTAGTTAACATAAATTTATCTATTAATATACTTTCAGAAATGTAGATAATGTTTACTCACCCATATCCCTATTTATTTTCTAAAAAGTAACAAAGATTTTAAAAAACATTCCGAAATTTTAATTTTTTAAAATTAGTACAAACTGATTAACCTAACTTTTCTCCTAATTACTCAAATTAGGAAGTAAAATTGTTCTTTAAAAATCTGCATATGAAATGAACTACTGTTGCCACAATAATCCTAATTAGCCAATTTAGGTAACAATATTTATAGCTAAACTCAGCTTAAACTAACCTTGCATTCAGCTTTTCCTTTATGACTTTTTCCACAATAGAACAGCCATGCAGTTCTGTGGCTACTTAGTCAAGTCAGTTTTTGAAGTGTATAATTTTTATTGGAGTGGTTTTATCATGAAAGTTTTAAGGGTCAATGTTCTGTTAACATAAAACAGTCTAATTTTCTTTCTATTAAAGATACCTAGCAACAATTCAGATAAGACAGTGCTATTAAGTCTTACTATCTAAATGATTTAAAAAAAAAAAAAATTTTGTGAGGGAAAGGCCCTAGAAGGAGGAAGTAGAGATTAGTGCCACTTTTTAAATTTTCCTTTCCTCTTTCACTCTTGTACATGTGATTTCTGCCTACCACAGAGAAGCGGTACAGCTGTCTCAAAATATATTATGTTAGGGGTTCACTTAGCCCCCTGCAGTTAACAAAATTTTAAAAAATGTGCCACATCTCTTTTTTAAATATCAGATAATTTTCTTTGTCATCTTTCCTCCAAAATTCTGGTAGATTTCATGGCACTATTTCACATATTTGCACCAGAATCATCTGTCTTTTTTTGTATAGGCATTCCCAGGGTCCTTATTACTCACCATGGCTGCCATTCTCTTTCATTCTGTTGAAGATCTAGACTATACTAATAACTAGTACTACTGGTGTTTTAGGTAGCCACCCCCCAACCCCTGCATTAAAAACAAACAATTTGAGAGTAGTTAGTAAATATATCTTTCATTACCATTAAAGTGCTTTTTAAGATCAAATTTCCATTCTTATAAATGATCTGGAAAGTAATGGTAGGACCCAATTTTTTAAATATTAACGTAAGTTATTGTCTTTCTGTATATAATAATGGCATTGCCGTATATGAAGCAGGCAAAATGCTGTCACAAAGGGGATGTATTTACCACCATTACTGAGTAACAGTGACTCATTATTATTGCTAAGGAAATGGGGCAGTGGTTGGGGTTGGAGAGAAGGGAGCCAGCATTTACAGAGCATCTCACATAAATCAGGAGCTGTCTGTAAGTAGAATCACTTAGGTTACCTAATGGGTTGAAAATTAGCAGAAAAAAACGGAAGCCATAGATGGCTTTTTACTAATGGGAGATTTTTGAAAACTTTATTTTAGCAAGAAAGAGGTTATTTACACGATAGGACCAACAGCTTGAGAGTGATGTTCTTAAAGGATAACTGAGTTAATCCTCCTGGCCCCAGCATGAACAGCCCTGCCCTGAAGATCCAGAGAGGTGGCGGCTAACTGTTTGGCCCTTTTAATCCTGTTATGATAGATATTTGCCCACATGGTTGACCACGTGACCAGCATGCTGTTTCACTGCATACATACATACCGTCTACGTGGAGTTTTCCCTCATTTCTTTCCTTAATAACCTCATTACAACAAATGATTAGGTCTTTCCGTTTTAGAGCAAATGATTGATGAGGTGCCCAGTTCCAAGGACAGATAGACATTCTCACACCCTGAGCTCTTCCGGCCTCACATGTATTAGCCACCCTTGGTGTTCATACACTACTTGCGTTGACCTGTGAATCTTCGCATGAATTTACAGCTTCTGAATCTAAGCATTAAATTCCTTAAAGACAAGGGTTGTGTTATTCTTTTTTCTATCTCCCACATTCTTAACCCTTTTGCTCAGTACATACTTGGCTGGGCTAAGGAATATTGTCTTGGTATTGATCATTTACAGAGTTTAAGATTCTGCAAGGTTAATACTGTGACACAGTGACAGCATATTAACCCTCACAGTGATTTCTCAGTCACCATTTTCCATAAAAACCCACATACTCCAGGCTTTTTTCTTGCCCTTTGTTCTCCAACCCACAGGTAGCTTCCCCTTTTACTGACCCTTTGCAAAACCATTTTTCACACCTGAGCCAGGGAAAGGCCTCTGGACCATTTCTTTTCTGTAAAAAGAAATATATAGGGTCTGCCAAAAGTTGGTTTACAGTTGTCAGTATGCGAAACAGTTTATTCTTGTATTATTACTTATTAATGATTGTATTATTTTCCATACAAACAACTGTAAACCTACTTTTGCCCCACCCTGTATGTTTGTGTGGCTAATCATGGATCGTGAACAATATGAAGGCAGAGACTCTAATTCGTGCTCTTTCCATCCCCAGTGCCTAACGAGTGTCTGTCAAATGCGCACAGACTAGTGAGAGGGAGGCGGGTGGGTGGGATATGTGCGAGAGGAAGAGAAATGATTAATAGTCGGTGACTGTCACTGCTTTATGTTGTCTTCAGCACAGCTCTACATCATAAGTTCATTTACGACGGCTTTAATTAGTCTGGTCAATGCTTTAAAACTGGTTGATGCTGGTAATCATTCCTTCATAAGAATGACAGTATAATCACTTTTATAACATGTATGACTTTCACCAAAGCATACAAATGATTCTAAACAAAGGATGTGATATCTTACTGGGAAAGAACTCATTTAGTAGATCAGCCTTGGAGGGGAGAAAGAAGACTCCTGAGAAATCTGACTGTTAGTAACAACACCTTTCATAACTGAAACTTTCTTCTTACAAAACTACCAAAAATCTTACATAAATTTCAGCATTAGGTTCCTCAATCAATCTAAAAATTAACATCTGAAACCAACACCAAAATGAGTAAGCAGCTGTTTAAATTCTCAATTTATCACTCACTATGAGGTCTATTTATCACTACTTATGGGGTCATTATAGGTCCTTGTGACTTTATTTTATTTGAATATTTAAATGCTAGTGTTCATTAATGATTAGCAAATTGATATTTTTGAAATCAAGTCATTAGTTCATCTAACCGAACATCTATTTTCTTAGGGGCTATAAATCACATCGGACAGTGTCTGCTAAGTTAGGCAAATGATGTATTTAGTTTTGTTGATTCTTGTGATTTGAAGACAAATTTTACATTTTTGTGGACCTTCATTGTGTTCACAGCTCCTAATAAAAATAGTAAATAATGGTTAGGTGAAGAATCAAATACAAGCAAACATAAGTTTGTTTGTCATAAATAACAAAGAAGCTAGCATTTACATAGCATTTTAAACTTTACAGAACACTTGCACCTTCATTGCCTTTTTGTATCTCACCTTGACCTTGGGAGGGCAGGCATCTTTACTGCCCTTTCCAGAGGTGGAAGCTCAAAAGATCTGAGAAGGGTGAAGGCCAAGTAGAACCACAGCTCCACTACTACTAACTTGCTTCCTTGGATAAGACAACTTCTCTAGGCCTCAGTGTCCTCATCATATTGAAAAATAATACCAACCTTATGGGATTCATTTGAGGATTAAATGAGTTAAATTTCATAAAAGAACCTTGGACAGGATAGTATAATATTCAGAAATTAACTATTATCATCTCAAACACAAATGCTAAAATACTGCTTTAATACATTAGGAAAGTACTCATATCTGAAATACAGGAATGGGAATGGTCTCAGAAACAAGGAATATTGTGAAACATGGAGTCAAAATCTTTTGTTTTATTATCCACATCCTCCCAAAGTGATGGAGCCCCTAATGAAGCCACATTCAGAAAACCCCATAAACAGTACATTATTTCATCAGAGGTGGCCAAAAGTAATTGAGAGAGGACAGAAATGTCAATTGACAAGGGAGAGTAGATCCAAAAGACAGACCCGTGGGAAAGCAAAGAGGAAATTCAAAAGAACAACATAGCTAAGAATCATCAAATACACAAAAATGTGAATAAAATGTAATTATTCACAAAAGTCTTACCAAGTTACAGATTATAGAGTAATTCTTGTTTGTAAATAGTGAGTTGAAATAAAATGCAATTATTCACAAAGGTCTTACCAAATTATGGATTATAAAATAATTCTTGTTTGCAAACAATAAGTTGAAATTGTCAAAAATTCAAAAGGCATTCTGAATACTAAGTAAGAAGGTATGAAAACAAAATTTAAACAAAACTTCCAGGATAAATATATGAAATAAGAAGTGTTTAATGGAATGGCAGATTTCATCTTTGCGGAAACCACTATGTGCAAACAGGTTCTCATGGATGCTGGATGAATGAGGTGCTCCTCTCAGTGTAATAATGGCCACAGGAATCCATCTCTGACCACAGTATGGTCTTTATACAAAGTATCCCAACTGTAGATAAATAACCAAAAACAGGCTAATTTTTTCTTGAAATATGAAGGAAGAACTAATCACTAAAACTCCAGGAGCTGCATTTGATGACCATGTTTCCTAGAGTACTGACAACAATAATGGCAACATTGACAAAAGCCTTTAATAGTTTACGTTCAAGTTACATTTTATTGCATTTTTCCATAATTGTTTTCTTGGCATACAAATGAACCTCCAAACTTTGCAGCATGGTGTCATAATTTTTCCTTAACACCATCATTTCTTGTTATTCCTACATATATCCTAGGTTTGGTGCAAAATGGATGTTAGTGTTCTTGAACTTGTTCTTACTGTCCCACTTCTGCTCTTGTCCTTGTCTTTTTCTCTGAATCCTATACCAAAGCCCTGGCCAGCTTCTATCAAGTTCAGAAAGCCTCTTCTGACATGCCCCCACTTAATACCCACCCCTAGCACAGGCAGACTCCTCCCCCAAGACCCATGACATTTTGTTGTTACCGTTTTGCCACACTTAACTCAAATGCACTCTTTCTCTCTCTCTGCCATCTAAAGTGAGCAGCAGATAGTAGTAAAAGGGTGCCAAAGGCAAACAGGCAAAGAGTATCCCAGCTCCACAAATGTATGAATGGTCAAGATACTAACTCCAAAGAGCCTGAGATCCCTGCTCTGAAGAATGGGGACAATCACAACTGACTTTACATGCTTGTGCTTATGTAAAATATTAAGTCCAGAATGAACCAATCAATCAACAAATGCATGCCTTCAGCCTCATGCCTCTGATTCTACACACAAAAAAGGGAGAGAGAGAGGGTATTATAAAGGTCATTCAAAATTGCCTTAACTTTCCACATTCTCCTCTCTTCTTTGCACTTACTCTGCTCAACCTATAAAGGTCAAGATAGTCGATCCTCTAAACTGACTGTGAATTAACTATAATCATTACTTTAAGTGAACAGTGGAAGGTTCCAGCAATACTTTGGCAATAAGGCAGACTTGTATTGCTATATTTGTAAGAGTACACACACAAATATGTTAAAAGGAAAAGTAATAATATTTCTGCATCTCCTAAAGGACAGTCACAGTCAGAAATTGGAACCCGTGAATAGCCACAACACTGCACCACCATGCACATTGCTGAAGTTAGGAAAGCTACCAGGTGATATTCTTAGGGTGGCATTTTTACATTACTTACAACCAAATGATTGCTCTAATGAGATTCATCAGAGAACATGAAGCCCTCATTCAGTCATTTTTTTCTCAACAATGCAAATTAGGATTGGGTAATAATTGAAGAAATGGAAGAAAAACCCCAGAACGGATGCTTCCTCTCATTAGATAATCAGAAGCAATAAAGGAGTTAAACTTCTTGCAGATAAAAGAAAATCTCTCTAAAGTTGTATTATTATTCGTTGCTGTTTTTAGAATGTTTCTTTTAAAAACAAAAAGAAAAAATTAAGTATTTTTCACTCGATTGATAATGACAGAATAGATATTGGTGAGTATCACGTTAGCATTCACATTCACACTCAACTATGCTGAAACAATATGTCTTGTCCTAATAGAGAACGCATTTTAAATTGGGGGTTTAAAAATAAAAGCTTATATAAAGAAAACACTTTTTAAAATGACTGCCTGAGAGGGATCTTGAGGAACTGAGAACATCTTCATCACTAGCAACCACCACAGGTCCTGTTACCTTGAAGCAACTCAGTTTTTGTTTATTAAACTGACATTTCAATTAAGGCCCAATATTAACACAAAAAAGCAACATCACAAGTACCTGCACTTTAATGTAATTTCAGGCCCATTTAAGTAAGTAAGTTTTAAGAAGTATCGCTTGTAACTAGAAACCAACTGATTTTGGAAGTAGCTGAATCTTCCACACTGTGCACTAGGAATAAGACAACATTTCATAGTAACATACCCAAACAAGGCCAGACACAAAGTGAAGATCCATTTACGGTCTCCACTTGAAGCAGATTGCAGGGGGCCACCTTAACAAATTTCATTACAGCACCACTATGGCAAATATTGTGACCCTAATTAAGTAATTAGTGAGGGATTTCCTGTAGGAAAATAATACTCCTCAAGTGGCCATGTTAGGTTTGCAAATTAGCAGTATTTAAAAAAAGGCAAACAATAAATATATCCGTACAGGCTGCATGTTATCCAAAAACAGCAATCCCAAAACAAACTTGATTGTTTAATTCTAGGAAGCTAATGGAGTTCCCTATGAGGCTTCAGATAATTGTTTATCTTACCATATAAGCATGACTATGAAAAGATCTAAAGCTATTTAATGAGAAAATTTTATTGTTAATTATTGTTATGGTAGTGAGAATCTACTGAAACATTTAAAATCATGTAGGTTCCCAGAACTGATTTTATGTTTTCCAAATGCTCTACCTAGTAAAAATCCTGTCTTTAACAGTGGTCAATTTCTAAAGCCTTATGTGAGCATTAATTACATAGCAACTAGGCTAATCATTTACTCTGGATTCAAATTACCCTGAACATTGGCTAAAAATTTTTATTGTTCTATGTTAGCTTGTTAACCAACTCAGTAAAACCACATCACTTAAAATATTTATATTTTCTATACACTGAAAGGTCTAATTAATACATGTCACTTGACACTCTGTATTTTGTCCCCTACAGGTTCATCTTTTCACAGAACTTAACCAAATGCTTGGGTGGTAGGGTTTTAATGAATCAAGATTTTTTTACAAGTGGTAATATTTACAAGTGGCAACACTGAAGAAATAGGTTAGAATTAGTCCTTTCAGGTTTAACCACAATGATAATTGCTTTGCTTTCCCCTTACTTGATAAATCCATTACACAATATATTTTATGTCCTGACTGGTGTGGGTGGCTCAGTGGGTTGGATGTCATCCCACAAACCAAATGGTCACCAAGTTCAATTCTCTGTCAGGACACATGCCTGGGTTGTGGGCCAGGTCTCCAGTTGGGGGCATGCAAGAAGCAACTGATTAATGTTTCTCTCACACATTAGTGTTTCTCTTCCTCTCTTTCTCCCTTTCCCTCTGTCTGAAAATAAATAAATAAATGGAAAAAAGAGGCAACCTATGGATGTTTCTCTTTCGTTCTCCCTCCTTCCATCTCTTTCTAAAAATAAATAAAGTCTTTACACAATATATTTTAAATATACAGTGAGCTCATTAATTTCAGATTAATTTAGAAACAGAGCAGCATACAATTTTTGAAGAAATTCAGTTACTGCTATCATTTTAGAAATGATTAATGTCCCATCTTTCTGAATAACCCTGCTGCATGGAAATGGTTATCACCAACTACTCCTACAGAGTGTTAACATGCATGCATGTATCACAAAATACCCTATTCCACTGTCATTGACTAGTTTCAAATATTCATGCTGCACTACCAACAAAACAGGAATCAAAGCATATCTCTTGATAACTATGTATATTACAAAACCAAAAAATGTTAGAGCTGTAAGGGATACAAATTTTTATCTAACTTCCTCATTCTAATATTAAAAAATGAAGAAAGTTGAGATCCAGAGATTGACCTAGATACCATCACAAAGCTCTTTAGCATCAGAACTAGATCAAGACTCTTTCCCACAATACAACTAGAGTAACCTAAGTCTGCCATCTTTTACTACAGGCATTTTCTGACAACAGAAGCTGAGTTCCCAGAAAAACTAGAAACAGAATCGTAATAAATCAATCACCATTCATAAAAATCAACTGCTTCTAAGAATCAGTGGAGTAGGTACAATGAGAAAAAAACCCCTTGGTAATATACTGCTCTTGGCACGCCACCAGAGTTTGGAACGTGAATTCACAACTCAGAAATAGGAACAAGCCTCATATGTTTTTAATTAGCACCTAATTCAGAATTCACCTTCCTGCTGCTAGGCCTTCAGTGGGAATTCCCTACTTGCTTACTGAAGTTACGGGATTGATTGCTCACATCTACCATAAAAACCTTGTCACTGGAACCTACCTCCTTGGCCATGTCTGTGTATTTCTGTTTCTCCTCTGGATCAAGAACAGCCCACCAATCAGCTAGTATCTTGGTAGCACCTCGGTTATCAAGCCTGGGGTGTTTCTGACGTACAAGGGAGCGATGGCGTTTGCAAAATAAGAGAAATGCATTCATTGGTCTCCGGGCTCGCTGTTCTGGTGATTCATCATCTTCAGCCTCACCAACATCTTGCTCTAGGCCATCAGCCCCAAGAAGTTGTACCTATTACCAACCAAAACAAAAGCCAGATGCTTAATACATGCTGGGCAATTTTGCTTTAATAATTAGTCTTGGTTTTCAAATTGTATTTTTTTTAAATACTGAAGAGTTTCAAGCATGGAAGGGATATATCAGATTTGTGTATTTATTTACTTATTTATTTTTGACTTTAGAGAGATGGGAAGAGAAGGAGGAAAGGGAGGGAAATATCAATGTGAAAGAGAAACATCAATTGGTTGCCTTCTTTTTTTCAAGTATACTTTATTGATTATGCTATTACAATGTTCCCAATTATCCCTTTATCCCCCCTCCACTCTATACCCTCCAACCCCCCAGCATGACCCCCCCCTTAGTTCATGTCCATGGGTTTGTACATATAAGTTGTTTGAGTTCTCTGTTTCCTGTATCATTCTTAACCTCTCCCTGTCTATTTTATGCCTACTAATTATGCTTCTTATTCCCTGTGCCTTCCCCCCATATTCTTCCCCTCCCACTTCCCACTGAAAACCCTCCATGTGATGTCCATTTATCTGATTCTGTTCCTGTTCTACTTGTTTGTTTAGCTTTTGTCTTCGGGTTTTTGGGTTTTTTTTTTGGTTCAGTTGTTGTTAGTTATGAATTTGTTGTCATTTTACTCTTCATAGTTTTGAGTTTTTATTTTCCTCTTTTTCTTAGATAAGTCCCTTTAACATTTCATATAAAAAGGGCTTGGTGATAATGAACTCCTGTAACTCAACCTTATCTGGGAAGAACTTTATCTGTCCTTCCATTCTAAATGACAGCTTTGCTGGATAGAGTATCTTGGATGTAGGTCCTTGCCTTTCATGACTTCAAATACTTCTTTCCAGCCCCTTCTTTACTGCAAAGTTTCTTTTGAGAAATCAGCTGCTAGCCTTATGAGAACTCTTTTGTAGGTAACTGTTTACCTACAAAGGTAACTTTTCTCTTGCTGCTTTTAAGATTTTCTCCTTATCTTGAATCTTGGCTAATGTAAGGATGATGTGCCTTGGTGTGTGCTTTCTTGGGTGCAACTTCTTTGGGACTCTCTGGGCTTCCTGGACTTCCTAGAAGTCTATTTCCTTTTCCAGATTGGGTAAGTTCTACTTAATTATGTTTTCAAATAAGTTTTCAATTTCTTGGTCTTCCTCTTCTCTTTCTGGCACCCCTCTGATTCCGACGTTGGAAGGTTTAAAGTTATCCTGGAGGTTCCTAAGCCTCTCCTCAATTTTTGAATTCTTGTTTCTTCATTCTGTTCTGGTTGAATGTTTATTTCTTCCTTCTGCTCCAAACCACTGATGTGAGTCCTGGTTTCCTTCCCTTCACTGTTGGTTCCTGTACATTTTCCTTTATTTCACTTTTCATAGCCTTTACTTTTACCTCTATTTTGCAACCATACTCAACCATTTCTGTGAGCATCCTGATTATCAGTGCTTTGAACTGTGCATCTGATTGGTTGGCTATCTCTTCATTGCTTAGTTGTATTTTTTTCCTGGAGTTTTGATCTATTCTTTCATTTTGGCCATTTTTTTTTTTGTCTTGATGCACCTATTATGTTGTGGGGGGGGCGGGGCCTTAGGAATTCACCCAGTGAGGCAACCCTCTTTGCTGCGTTGTGGCACTGTCTGTAGGGGAGGGATCAGAGAGGGAACAATGTAGCTACTCACTTGGCTCTAGTTCGACTTTCCAACGAACTCTCTCATGTGAGACTGAGGGTTTCTCCCACCGTGGCCACCCCTGCCATAGTTTACTGCTAGCTTTGAGTCTGTTTCCCGTTCAGTCAGCCCTGCCTTGCTGGTGTAGTCCACCACCTTGCTGTAGGTCCTCTCTGCCCACCTGGCTGCCTGTCTCCACCCCTCTATTGGTCTGGGTGAATGTTTAATTCCTTGGTTGTTGGAGTTCCATGCAGTTTGACTTTTCTGGCACTTCTGGCTGTTTATTGTTTTTTAGATTGGTTGTTATCTTCCTTTTGGTTGTGTGAGGAAGTGAAGGGTTTCTACTTACACCTCCATCTTGGCCAGAACTCCCAACTAGCTGCCTTCTGCATGTGCACACCAACTGGGGAGACCAAGGACTGAACCTGTAACCCAGGCATGTGCCCTGATGGGTAATCCAACCCACAACATTTTGCTTTGCGGGATGATGCCCAACCGAGACACACCAGCCACAGCTCAAATTGTATTTTTTCCTTAGCTCCATTTAAACAATTTAAAATTGAAAAAAATGTATTTTTAAAAAATTATTAACCACAGTTAGGGGTTGGTAAACAACTTACGGTGTATTCTTCTGCCTAGTTTTTATAGCAACCTGTGCATATATGCTATTATAGTACATTACATTGTGTTATAATTGCTTATATTTTTTTCTTACATAGCATACCTAGCTCAATGGAGCATTAGTATTTAACTGTTGAATGAACAAACCCATTGTAGTATATGGGTTTCAAGATTATTAACAATATTCACACAGAGTACACAAATATTAACAGCTCTCTTTCTCTTCTTTGTAAAGTGCTTTTTATAGCTAATAATATGAAATTGTTTCACATGAAGATAGATAATAAAAAACTAACACCATGCAATGTTTTTGTGTACATCACAAGTATATTGCCTTCTACTGTAACAATCAAAATAGAAATTTAACATTACTTGAAGGAAGAACTACATTGTAAATTTTCAAGCTTGTAAGTATGAAGCTTTCCTGTCTAGTGAAATGCTACGATGATAAAGATAAACTCATCCAGGCCCAAACCCTCAAAATCAGTTCTGAATCCTCCCTTTTTCTAAGCATTTCATTCAACTCCAGGTCTTCAAGGGCTGGACAATGCTCCCTGATCCTGTCCATTCCATCTGTATAAGTCTCATTGCTGCTGTCCCAATGCCACTCTTGCCTATGACCTAGTCTTTCCGCTTTTGATCTCTCACAAATACTTCCTGCACACGGCTAAAGATTAAATTTCTTAAAGCACATCTGTGATTACAGAATCTCAGAATATATTAAGATTATTAAAAATCTTCTAATGCTAAAGTATGATTTTATGCTTCTTTCTTGGAAACAATGCAACTGTGAGCAGAAGTCCAGAATGCTTACTAAAAGCATTTCTGTAACTTCTTGTTTCATAGTTAAAATCAGGAAGGATTGAGGTTGTTGCGAGTCTGCGTTGTATAGCAGGTCAGTAGTTCTCAAACTTGGGTGGGCACTGAAATCCCTAAATGCCTTGTCAAAACAGATTGTTAGGTCCCATTCCCAGAGTTTCTGATTCTGAAGATCTGGGACTAGGCTTAAATTTGTATTTCTAACACGTTCCCAGCTGATACTGGTGCTGCTGGTATAAAAACCACACTTTGAGAACCATTATTATAAAGGCAACCATGTTCTTTTATACTATGTTTATTGGGCAACTGTTACAGATAAAATACTCTAGGGCAAATCACTAGCTTAATCTAATTTGGTATTTTTTTAAAAAGCCTTCAAGTTTAAATTAAGTATTGAAAATGCATTTAATTAACCATCAATTACCTTCAAACACCAATAATACAGAACAAACCTGTAATCATAACTATCTAATTTGGAAATACATTAGGGATTATTAATGGGTTAAAGTGTATAGGTTTATTTTTCTTATTATGTATACAACCATTAACAATAATTTGCATTTTCAAGGAATATTTATTTAGCATTCTCAAAGTAACAAGAAGCTAAAGTAAAAATAAGCAGACAAAAATGTATTATGTAGGCTGAGGAAGTAAATACATTTCCCTTCACAACAGACTAATTTTTGATGCAGTTGCTAAATTATAAAACTCAAGCCAAGAACTGGAAAGAGATAAATAACATAAAATCCTGACCCAAGGAGCTCACTATTTTGGGAGGAGAGAAAGACATATATACAAATAAATTAAAAAGCAGTATGCTGACTGCAACAAGGAACCAGTGAAATAATGAAGCTCTATTAGATGGGCAGAAGCACATGGAAGTCTCCCTAGGAAAGTTGTTGTCTGAGCTAAATTCTGAAAGATGAATTGGAATGCCAGGTAATCAAATGGGGAGACATGAGGGAAGTAACAGAGATAAGGCTGGATGGTTTATTCAAACATCAATATGCAGTTCAATAGCAATGATATAAAAGATTATAACGGGGACATGAGAATGTAGAAGGTAGAAGCCACTTCATGAAGAGTGTGTTCTGTCACCTCAAAAAAACAAACCCAAAACATGCTTTCAATCATGTAAACAAGTTTTCCAACTACTTGTTTGAAAGTTGGTTTCAGATTGCACGGACTAATAAAAAACTCTGGGGGTCCAACCCAGATGGCCTACTTTTTATTTTGTCAAGTATAGACATTAAAAAAAAAGTTTTTAACTACTATCTAGTAATATTAACCAAAAAAAGAATCAGCAAATATTACTAAATAAATAAAATTAAATAAAATGAAAAACTCTACCTGAATTTATTTTTCTTTCACCAGGGGCTCAGTACTGTAACACTTTGTAGCAAATCAACATTAGTACTAGACTAGGATATGCAAAGCCTGCTTAAAACCACAGGTGAGACAATGTTAGATTTGTATCTTAAGACAAATCTTGTCAGCTGTGTAAAGCATGAATTATAACAGCAAAACTAGAAATAACCAAAACTAGAGAGAGCAGATAAAAGTTTATTTCAGCTGTCCAGACAAAAAAGGGAACAGCGCTGAGTCAAGGGAGCAACAATGAGAATGGATAATGTGTACAAAGACAGTATTTATTTATAAGGTGAAAGCAAGAGGTATCTTATTGGATGTAAAGTTTGAAAAAGGAAGACTGTTTCTAGCTTCAGCAGCAAGATTCCTTCATACAAAACAAAGAATACATTTTCTCAAATGAAAGCAATTAGAGCTGGTGCAGAGCAGAAAGATCAGTACTGACAGACTGAATTTGAAGTTGCTTTCAGCAGAGACCAGGCACTGTTGTAGGCGATGCACATAGAGCAGTGAGCACACAAATTCCCTGCCCTCCTGGGGCAGAAGAGCAGTGCAACCAGCCTTCCATTCTGAAAGGATGCTTCTGCCTGCTTTGTTGAAAAAACAGACTGACTGTAGAAGGACAAGAGCAGAGGCAGAGAGACAGAGAATAATATGCACCAGAAATGGTGGCAGCTTGGAGTCAGTCAGTAGTCAAGTTGCTAGGAAATGGTCAAACTGAGGACATATTTTGAAAGCATAGCTGATAATTTGCTGATGGATGAATGAATATGAGATCTGTGCAAAAGAAAACAGACAAGGTTTCTGGGGAAACCAACTTGAAAATGGGAGTTGCCACTTATTGAGAAAGGGAAGATGCAGAACAGGGTTTGGAGGAGAGAGAAAAAGGCTTCATTTTGAACACATTCAAACTGAGATTCTTATTTTGTTTTGTTTTAAAACACATTTAATAAAAATAACTCAGTTTTACATAATTTACATGTGTAGAATATTTACAAATTCCTTCTACAGCATTTATTTAATGGTTTACTATTTTTTTCATTATTTGCCTTTTTGACTGTTTTCGTCAGTAGTAAAATACTGTCCAGTGTTGTTTGTAACTAAAATCAAACTAAGATTCTTATGTAATATCTAAGTGGATGTGTCAAGTAAATAGTCAGAAATTCAGGTCCAGAAATTAAAATAAGAGGCCCAGAAGAAATCAACACTGGAGGGTAGAGTAATGGAGGAGCATCAACTGAAAGAAACTAGGCAAATTCATTTGGGAAGAAATAGAAATGAGTGATGTCATACATACACAGTTTCAAGAAGCAAGTGATCAACAGCTGCAAATGTGTCAGAAAGATCAAAGTAAGTATAAACTTGGCAATGTCCTCAAAAAGAAGGAGTAACACCTATTTCTCTGAACAAGGAAAGAAAGAAAAGATGAGTAAGGAGAAAAGTGTACAGGAGAGTAGAGGAGAGGAAACTGAAGAAGTCATTTTTAATTTCTTTATGAAAGAGGAGAAAAGGGCAAGAGTGAGAGAAACTGTAAAATGTATCTAGAGAATGTGTCTGAGAAAACAGGAAAAATGTTTACAATACCAGCTGAGATAGTGAAAAGGGAGCTGACACAAGCCAAGAGCAAAAGAATAAAAGGCTACCAAAGGCCTGAAGAATATTAAAAAATGTGTTTATAAAATTTATAGCAACACAAAATATGTAGTCATTTATTCTTCCACTGAGCATATATCTCTTCAATGCTTACTATGTGCCAGGCATCATTCTAACTTCTAAGAAAGGAGAGGAGCATAGAGAAGAGCAAGACCCCTGCTCTTATTGAGCTTATATTCCAGTTGAGAAAAACAGACATAAACAAGAACATGGTTAAACACAAGGCAAATAGCAAGAAGTGCTATGAAGGAAATCTTCTGACCTGGAATGAGTTGGGTGGGAGGAACACCTGAAATGAGGAGTCCCATCTGTTGGGGACATAGTCCTTAATGATGAGTTATGCCAAGACCTGGAGGAGTATGTGGCTTTCTAAAGTCACCTGCATGGTTGTGTGACTTTCCAAACAAAAGCTGGCTGCTCATGTGTGAGTCCAGAGACAGGGACTTGGAGGACTGATTGCCACAGAGGTTTGATGGGGTGAGAGCAGCCAGATGCCACAGAGATGAGGACCTCAATAGCTGTGGGACTGCCTAAGGTGGCCGGGCTAGGCTAGGAGCAAAGAAAGAGGCCAGAGGAGCAACAGGTTGGCTGCCAGGTGAGCGCACCAAATTTTATGAAACCTCCATCTCCACTGCATCTCAACATTACCATCAAATCATTAGTTAATTGATGAAAACCCTATTTAAGAAAGCTCTGTTTCAGTCTAAACTATTAGGAAGTACAGACACTTTAAGAATCATCAATATTTGGAAAAAAGTGTAGATTAAGTAGTTAAATAGGATTCAAATTACACAGACTTTAGAAGCACTTCTTTCGCACTATAGTTGTTCAATGGAATTTCTAGAATGAATGCTCAAAAAAAACCTTAAAGCTTGTAACAAATGGAGGAATTACCTTATCAATATCCTCCTCTTCCTCTTCGTCTTCCTCCTCTTCTAAAAAGTCAACGAGATTTTTTGCGAGCAATGGATGCCACTGAAGACACTTCCTTTTGGGTCGTTTTCCAGCCCCTTCTCCTTCTGCTGAATGATCTTTATTTTTATTACTGCCTTTCATTACTGTGACCTGTGAAAAGGAAAAAGGGAGAAAAATAGAGAAATCAAAGTAAGTTTGATTACTATTAGTTTATTTAGTTTCCTTAGCTTTCATTGGATTAAAATTTTAATAACTAAGGTGTCTACCAGCTCAGGAGTTTACTGAATTCAGTAACAATTCTGAGTATTGTATTTTGCCCTGTATAATACACACCCACATTTTTGGCCCAAACTTTCAGGGAAAAAATCTTGTTTTAATTTTTTAATTCAATTTTTATTTATTTATATTTAGATACTTGCTTTTATATTATAAGAAATTTTATAATTTATTTTTGAACATATTGTGGTACAAGAAATTTTCTGTAACAAACAATTACAAAACACAAGAATAGATACAAGTTACTTCATATACTACCCACATATAATGTGCATCCTTATTCCCCCCTCAAATATTTGGGCAAAAAAATGTGCATTATACATGGCCAAATGTACATAATCAAACATTCATTTTAGTGGGCCAAAATGAGCTAATAACATTTACCTTTTATGAAATCTACTTTCTTCCACTCTGTAACTTCAGAACTCAAAACCCAAATAGTGTTAGAATGATTACAAACTCCTGCCACCTGTTCATATTTATTTAAGGCAGGGTTTCTCCAAGTTTCCCACCAGAGAAATGTGAAAGATGCTGCCTGGGGGAGCACAGGTGCTCACAGAGGTGGCCCTCCACACCTTCTCTGATGGCTATTATAATAATTTACATAAATTTTGCATTCTACACTATGACACATCTGAAATTGGAAGTATTACTAAATAAAATGAATATTTTGTAAGAATCAAATGTTTTGGATTTTTCAAAAAGCAGTTATGTGCGGCTTCCAAGGAGGCAATGAATAAACCCTGTAGTTTCCTTTGTGGGAAGAGAATGCCCAGTACCCATGTGTGACACACAAATTACAAACACATTTGTGTCTCTCCATTACATATGTACTGCAATCCAGTGACAGTTTTGCTCCCTTGTTTTTTCTTCCCCAACAGGTAACTCACTGAAACAGTGAGGTAATGGCCAGACTATGTTATGTGATGTAATCTTTCAGAAACCCAAAATTCTAAATTTCTTTTCAATGACTAAAAAAAGAAAATAAAGTTTTTCTCTCAAAGCAATCTATAGATTCAATACATTTCCTAATGGATTCCAATAATTTATTTCATAGAACTAGAACAAATATTTCAAAAGTTTATATGGAACCACAAAGGGCCCCACATAGCAACAGCAATCCTGAGAAAGAAGAGCAAAGTTGGAGGAATCGCGCTACCTAATATCAAAGCAATTCCTATCCAGATTCCAATGACCTACTTCACAGAACTCGAGTATTTCAAAAATGTATATGTAACCATAAAAGGCCCGCGTAGCAACAGCGATCCTGAGAAAGAAGAACAAAGTTGGAGGAATCGTGCTACCTAATATCAAAGCAATTCCTATCCAGATTCCAATGATGTACTTCACAGAACTAGAATATCTCAGAAATTTACATGGAACCATAAAAGGCCCCGCATAGCAACAGCAATCCTGAGAAAGAAGAGCAAAGTTGGAGGAATCGCGCTACCT